>JAADYS010002773.1:0-16838 GCA_012931995.1 Fusarium albosuccineum
CTGTATCTCGATCCAGAAGGGACCGCATGTTGGACTTGTAGTTTGCAACAGCAGCCCAGTACAGTGGAGTCCGTCCCTGATGGTCTCTTGAGTTGACGTCGGCTGGTACATTTAGGAAATAGTCCACCACGCCGCGATCTCCTCGCTCCGCAGCCCAAGACAGAGGTGTTCGTCCATCGTCATCCCGCTCCTCAATATCGACACCCGCGCGATCGACAAAGTATTTCACTATGGCCAAATCTGCGCTTGCGGCTGCCCAAGAAAGAGGCGACCTTCCGGTTTTATCCCGAGGCCAGTATTTTGGCTCCATCAGCAAGCCAACAATCTTTTCATTTTCTTGCCGCTCACGCGAGAACACGGGTTTATTTTCGACACCACATGTTCTTTTTTCCACTGCCCATGACAGTGGAGTCCGCCCGTGAGCATCTGGCTTGTTCTTGTCGATGTCGCGCGCCGCTAGCAATGTCTCGACAGTGGTAACCCCCCCCTTTTGGGCGGCCCATGACAGTGGCGTTCGTCCACTCACGTCAGGAACATTTATCCCTGAGTCACTCCGCTCCAAAAGAAGCTTCATGGTGCCCTCATTTCCGTTCAATATGGCCCAGATCAGTGGTGTTCGACCGCAATTGTCCGGGGAGCATGCTTCGATCTCAGGCCTCTTGAGCAGAGATGTGATCGTATTTGGGTAGCCTCCTACCGCTGCAGCCCAAGACAGTGGCGTTCTCCCGTTTTTGTCCCTGCAGTTCAAATTGAATCTACCCGTTTTCAGCAACATGTTGAGGACTGCAGGGTTTGGTTCCATGGCTGCCAAAGACAATGGGCTTCGACCCTCCGAATCGACCTGATCCACATCCAAGTCATCTCTGTCTAGCAAAAGAGAAAGCATAGAAGTGTGTGTAGACTCAAAAGAGAATTTTCCTCGTTCTAGCTTCTGCCGAAATTGTTTCTTCGCTCGCTGGATCTCATCCTTGACTGCATAAAACAAAGCAGACTCGTCTGTACGACTTGGCATGTTGATGTTTGCCTTGCGGATTATTGAAGCAGCAATCGGCTGGATGCCCTGATGATAGTATTGAGTCAAGGCTCGCCACAACGGTGTCGATTCATCTTTGTCTGCAGCATCAACGTCTACCCTGTCGCTGTCAAGCAAACAATCAACTATTTCCTTACTCCTGGTATCCATGGCTCGTGATAAGGGAGTCCGGCCATGAGCGTCGTGTTCATTCACAGAAATTTCAGGGTCCTGTAGCAGGCGTTCGACTTCTTCTACATTTATCTTCTCGATAGCTCGGGTCAAGCTTTGGTGATGGACGTCGTGTTCGTGGCCAAATTTGGGATAAGCCGCAAGCTCTTCGATGTTCCATTCGCCCCACGCGTCTCGTCGCCGCGGATTTTGAAGAGAGTCAATGCCGCTCATCAAAGTCCCCCCGGAACCGTCAAATTGATGCATCATTTCTAATGCTGGGGTGTGCCTGAGTGTTGGCTACTGGATTAGATGTGTGCAGGACGCTCCAAACCTTCAGAGGTGTCAAGGGATGGGAAGAATCTTACAGTTCTGTCGAAATTGAGATATAATACTACCACAAGTAATAGAGATCGCTAGATTACCAACCAGATCGCCTGAACCCACAGATTTTAGCGCGGGTGTATATCAAGGTGCCATAATGTTTTTCGCAGCCAGAACCGCGTCGGCTCTTTATACATGGACGGTTGAGTTTTTTCAGCCCAAAATGCACTTCTGCCTAGAGGTAGCGTGCGGGATGACGTGGCCACCTGCTTTGCTACATTCATTACACAGAATGATGACTCCAAGCCTGGCCAGCTACAGAACAATTGAAATCTGGGCAACTTTACTCTCCCGCCATGCCGAGGGAACACAAAAGTTCTCAGCCTCATACGCGATTGGCCCTTGATCCTGAGCCATTCATATCCTCATGGTCAATCAGGAGCGATTGCGTGGAAAAGTGAGGCGGGTTCTGTCTGCCAGAAGGCCGGGATAATACTTTAGTGGGGCATCCTGTCCCCCTCAGGTTGGTACTAACCATCAAGGCTGGTGAAGCGTAAGATTGTCATAGTACTATCGAGGGCCTCTGATATTGAGAGTTAAGGGACTGCGCATTAATACTGCAGTTTCCTCTCCCATTACTGGTGGATAGCGGCCTGCATTATAACTGCCCTGCAACCGATCTAGGGGTCGACTCTGAACGGGATCCCATACCAGGATGGGTCGCAACATTGCGGTGCCTTGGGGCGAGGTGGTTGAATGCATTTTTCACGTTCAATTCAATCGGCGGGAGACATATGTATGGCCAACTGTACAAACAGACAAGCGCTACCCGCATCGATAATTATGAGGGGCCCTAGATGGCCGTAGGAAGAGGGAACGGCTTCAATGACTCCAGACCCTCCAGCGAAACGACGCTAACCGGTTATCATTAGATGAATTTCTCTTGACACAGGCAGAGAGGCCAGCCTCCACGACGTGGACTATATATAATAGCTGACTTTACTGCCCACCAGAGAACTCTTGAGATGACAACACCAAAGTCTCACGTATCTCCTCATCACGGTCAGCGTTGGCAATTCCTGCCGTATTCATCTCGCTCGTGCCGTGCCGTCGCCAAGTTTCAGAAGGTCGGGTATCAGGACACGTGCCGACAGCGACTCAGTCTACTCTGTTGTGCCGGTAATACTTGTCGAGTTGGGGATGTCGGGTGTCTCAGCTGGTAGCAGTTTGAGTTTATCAGGAGTCAATGCCAGGCACGCCAACCAAGTGACACAGTTATAGTCAAAATACAGCGACTCTCAAGAATTGGTCATCTTCCGTCGAGTGGGATTTGATGCTGGCAAAGACATTGGGAAAGCGCTGGAACTTTATCACTCCTTAGTTAGGGAATTGCCTCACGTACATGGTCAAACGATCCCTATCTCATTCTGTTATAATCCATGCTAATAGCAGTTACATCGACACCTGCAATAAACGCATGACTAGATGACGATGAAGCAAGGTCAAGACCATTATTTCCTATTCAGCATACATCCCCCAGCGAAATCACATACCACACACTTGTATTTGTGTACATTACGAGCTACCTTAACCTGTTCATGATGTGTCATTCAACACCGGTTCCTTTGCTAACCATGCAACCGCTCCTCGTTACCTCTGATCCAATGTCTTGCCTGACTAGCCCTCTCATGTAGTTCCCACATCACTGAGATGCCGGCTTTCCCTGCCGAATTGGCACCTGAAACTGCGCGAATCTTTCAAATGCAGCCAGAGGTCCCTGCTTCCGCTGAGTTATTGGCTGGTTGGCCATGCTCTCCTGGTGGTCGGATGTTGAGGCTTGGTACCACCCCAACGCACGGACGTGGGCTGGGGAATCACCCAGCACCAACATGCGTATTTATGCTGGTAATCTTGGCCTCGGCCATGGAGTCTGGGGCGTAGGGAGGAGGAATATGAAGTGGGTGTCTGATCACAGAAGATGAAACTGTTGCGAGTCGTCGGGGAAGTTCTTCCCGTCAGAATCCAACCTTGTCTACCTAGAAGAACTCTCATTTCTTCTCAAGTCTACCGGCCAATCGGCATTTAAGCCCCCAAACAGTCGTACGACATTATATCGAAAGACCCCTCATTGCCACCTTCTCTCTAGGAATGGCTTGAAAATATTTCTTCTGGCAGCTTTTGCAAGGTTGAGCCAACCTTGAACTAAACGCAAGGCGTTACTTGCATCGACTCATTTTACAGTTTGCTATTCAGCTCATCCTCAGTCTCAATGCACCCATGTACTTGACCCGAGACCTTCGTCAGGGGCAACCGTGGGTCGTACGACAAGCCATGTCATTTCTCCCAGCACAAATCAGGCGCCATCAATGTCTCAAACCTCGTCCTCATCACTCTAACGCCCCAGAGCGAAGGTGTTATGCACGACCCTGAGGGCCCTGCCAGCCATCACCTCACTAGAAAATTGTAGATGACTGTATCTGCAACTTTGACGAGACAGTCCGCTGGAGGGAGTGATGACAACTCTGGGTCCCAAGAAGTTCTGGCGCAAAGGTATATATTGGACGATTGCTGAGCATCTTGGGCGTGGCACAAGATCAGATGTTATCAACTGTGTAGAAGATTCGGCAAGATTGAACCTATAGAATCGTCTTTTCTATGGCGCAGCCAAACTCAGAATGACCTTGACGAGATTGTGAGCAGGTCGACTGATTCCTCCCAAACTTTTGAGGACCTGTCGATCAGCTCGACCGTTAGAATCCAGAGCATCGAGGTCATGTCTAGTCTCTTTGTCAGGCGTAAGAAATTAGTCAATTCAGATGACAGGTTGGCGAGATCCAAGCAAAACCTGCTGCATAAGGATGACAGCTTCCCCTTGCCTTGGGGAATGACTCAGTAGGAATGACTTGGGGGGGATGTTGCATACAATCGACAGGGAGACGTTGAAAACGGGGGTTGGGTGGAGGACAAAACTAAAAGGGTATTCGATGAGCTTGAATCAGTGATCTTGTTTGGTGTGGGCTTTGTGTTTTAGACAGAGGGTGGACTAGACATTCTTCTGTTTTAAAAGTGCAGACTAACGTCTTCTAGATACTCGCTCGAGTTGCACGTTTTGTAGTTTTCTCGGCGCTCGAAGCCTGTCAGTCAGCAATGTCACTCGCCTCCCTGACCAAGGATAGAGAGACCATCTCGAGAACTTCCTTTGATCATGGTCCGGTTCTTGTGTCCTTTTCTTGGCCCTTCCCTGCGACTTGACAGCCCACACCTCTCGATTCAATTATCCTATATCAGCCCAAGACGCAGTAGATAGCAGCATCCCCTCGTCAGAGCTAGTGGCAATACGGAAATCAATGGATGATATATGTAGCATGAAATCAGAGGAGCTTTTCCATATTAAGGTCGGTAGATTGACACAGCATGTCACTACCTAGATCGATAGGCTGGTGATCAGCGTCGTCTTGTCTATCTTATCTTCTGTTATCTTATCCAAACTTGATTGAGTTCCATGACGCCACAGGGACACGCCACACGATGTCCGGCGACATGTGGCTGCTCAAGATCTCTATGGAAGCCGCATTTCCATGAGGTACCATTTCTGTGGTTAGTATTCTTTTGCCCCAGACTCCATTTAGCTGCTTTGTGCCCAATAAACCCCATTTCAAGTAGCAATCGAGGCAACCGTAGGCCGACTCACTCCTGATTTCCGTCTGACATCCCGTTTGCGGGCGCCTTTGCTACACTGTCCTAAACATGAAGGAATTGCCCCAAACCCAATGCTTTATATGGTGATTTGTAATGCCCTAACCCTTGTAGATCCCTCGGCCATTCAAGCTCGAGCGGAACTTTCACAGGGACAAACGGGGGTATGACCCCGCAATGTTCCGTCAGACTTCCGCCTCTCTTGAACAACTATGGATGCAGTCGGGGATAACATTCCTGGTCTCACCGCGTTCTACCATAATTTTGAAAACGCTGGCAACTTATGTCCCACCGATCGAGGAGATTCTAAGGAAACCGAATCACAATCTTGATGTCCTCCCTCCGCTCGAACCGCTCGTAATACTCCGGCGTGTCCTCAATGCCGATGTCACGGTCGATAATGAAACTCGGTCGTGCCTTTCTAGTCGAGATAAGATCTGACAGCATCGGCGCGTACGACTTGTGATCCATACCCCTGGAAGTGAAAGACAATCGCTTGTCGTGGAAACTCGCAAGGGGGAACGTGATGTTTGGAGAAATAGTGGAAGCACGCGGCGTGCCCGGGCTATCGGGGAAAGCCGACGTGACTACAACCTGACCAATGCCTCCTCCTCCCCTCGTGACGGCAATCATTTGCCCGATGATAATGTCTTGCTCGATTTCGAGATCACGATTGAACGCCTCGGCAGCTACGCACTCGACGGATCTAATCACGCCGCCGTTGGGCTCATAGCGCAGGATCTCTTCAACGGGATCAGTGTCGACAAAATTAATCGGGATCGCCACGATGGACTCGGCGAGATCAAGGGGTGACTGGACGTAATCTACGACGTAGACCTTTGAAGCAGCACGAATGATAGCGGAGTGTGCAGACAGGAGGCCAACTGGGCCAGCGCTGAAGACGGCTACCGTGTCGCCGGGCTCGAATCGGGCAAAGTCGAGAGCGGCCCAACCAGTGGGGAAGATATCAGACAGAAAGAGGTAGTCGAGGTCGCGAGCACCACTGCTAGTGTTGTTGTTGGTGTTGTTGTTGGTGTTGTTGCCCACTCTGCCAACGTCAGAAGATATGGGAATGAGCCTCATGTCGGCAAAGGGAACCCGGATATATTCGGTTGGAACAGAAGCAGTTAGTATCGGGCCTTCTTTAAATTTAAAGCAGTAAAGCCGGCCTGCCAAATGTGAGGGGAGGGGGGAAAGGAGAAAAGGGATAGAAAAGATGGAGATAATATGTTAGGCAGTCGTACCTTGACAGCCACTACCATCGTCATCACCCCAAGTTTGACCCAATCCAAAACTAATCCCCATTTCAATGACGCCCATTTCAAGATGACCACTGTCTGTCCCTCCTGGAATCACCACATAATCGCCGACCTCTACGTGCGCCACAGCCTCGCCGACTTCCAGGACATAGCCCATGCCTTCATGGCCCATAGTCCAAGGCACCTCCGGGCTGCCATAGAGTCCGCGATAGATTTGGAGGTCACTACCACAGATTGCGGAAGCCGTGATCCGAATGAGAGCATCGGCTTCACACAGTGTGGTCGGAACTGGGAGAGAACGGGTCGGCATCTCGAAGGAAATGCCCTCCCAGGCGACACCTCTCATTGTATCATTAAGAGCCATGGTGATTTAAATGATGAGCAAATACAAATAGACTCAGTGCCTTCCAAAAGCCCAGAGCTACATTTCGGCAGCATCAGCACTTACTTATACCTAGTGAAAGACTTCTAACAGCTGTCTACCCCTTCAGTCTATATCGACGCTGTCTAGTTCAAGTTGCTGCGGACAGCGCTGAGTCACTGATGACGCGTTGCACCTTTACACATCATCTTGGCACGTCTAGACATGCCTAGCGAGGTTATACAAGGGACTTTCCGGAGTTAAATCAGGTAATATAAATCGTCGTGACTACGGAGTTAACACATTTTTATCGAGTACAAAGAGGCCAGTCCCTTAAACAAGACGTTGGTGGAGATATTACCAACCATAGGGATCACCATACCAAAGACAAAATGAAAAGCGCAGCCAAACTCGCTTTACTAAGAATATTCTAGCATATTCACCATCACCACAGGACCCGGGTTATCAGATTATGGGATCAAGGACGGCCGGTCTAATCCACACGTCAAGTAAGGTTGTTCAGCCACATGAGATACTGCGTCGGTTTCGACGGAAAGCTTCTCTATGATCAGTGCTCACGTAGCATTCTATCTAAGCTCCCTTTACCGGGATTTGACGACATGACACTGATTCTGATTTACGTACGTTGGCGGGGTTTTGTAGAAGCGGGTGTCAGAACATTTGCGGAACACTGGCGGAATCTGCTTGATTGGGCAGCTAACCGTATCGGCGATTGATGGTGGATTTATTACACCTCTTGGAGTATGGACCAAATCGGTCGAATGCCAATTCTACACCCAAGCTACTGAAACCGCGTCGGCCCTCCACAAGCTCCCAAGAGGTTCCAACCCCAAAGTTTCGACAAGGCCACGTCACGTCTGGGGCACCAGGGGGCATAATCATGAGGAGCGACAAACAAACGATGCATTCTCGGGGAGCTGCTTCGGCGTCGCTTATCACCCGGGGCGACCCTATCAAAAGGTTAACGGGGGCCCTCAGTGGGTGCACCTGGGTGGAGAAAAATACATGTTGGTCGCATTAGGGATAAAGACATTGCTTGTGCTAGAGGAACAAAATCCGGGTCAAGAGAGACAACTTGTGGTGTATTCCTGTGATGATTGCACTCTAATGATAGTGGCAGTGTGTCCATGAGGCCGATGATGATGGCCAAATGTCGGCCGCCAAGGCGTATCTGTGGATTACACATGCTTGACAGTAGAGATGGTACATCTATACCCCAGTATGTCAACGGCACTAAATCGACATGTCGTACCTAGATACTTCGAGATGTCCAAATGGGACACGTGACGCAAGAACAAAAGAACTTCGTTGTATGAGCCCGGACAAGAGTATAGATAGATAGGAAGATATATGTAATGGCTGCGTCCCTTCAGTCACATCTGTCATCGCATTGCCATCCAACTCCAACATGGCCGAGCGGCCTATCTCCTTGGCCGACAAGATCATCCGCGGCCGACTCTTGACGATGCTGGCAAGGCCGAGCTGCCTTTACGTTGCAAGGACGCAGGTCATCATGGTTCGAAGTCGGATGCGCAGCCTGATGACGTTGTTCCTAAGCAGATCGAGAATGTTTGCGACGCCGCTTCTGGACCCAACGAGCAGCTCGCTCACGATGACATTACTTCGCCCCATTCTCCAGCCGACCGCGAGTCTCATACTGCTGATGATAGTGCTGAATTACATAACACCAACCAAGTTATGACCAGCCGGAAGCTATGCAGAGCGGTTCCCCAATCACGTCAAACTCGGCCGCCAGCCTTAACCCCAGATAAGGCGTCTATCAACTCCTAAAGTAGATTCTGGAACAGGTCACTAACGAAGATACCCAAAGAGCGCAGATTGTGAGAAAGCGACAGGAGACGGAGAAGTACCTCAAAGAAGCCGACAAGGATTATATTCAGTTAAGGAAAGACGCCAAGGCCGTCGCCGCCCAAGAAAGAGCTCGATAACGGAATCAAGGCACTCGGAGTCAACATGCAAAAATACATATCATCGTGACAAACCTCCGAGGGTTATTGGGCGGCAAGTATGCCACTAAACGGAGTAGACAAGTGGCGAGGGTCTCTGGAGGGCGATAGGGATGATCAACAGGCTGCGACTGGAAGACGTATCGAGGCAGCGGGCCAATTCCATGACGTTACTGAAAGGCTTGACAAGCCGCTGAAAATGTCGACTGCCAATGTCCAGTTGGAGAACTACGGGATAGAAAACGAGACTCGCAAATTATTTAGAATGTCGGCAGCCTTGGCGTAATTCTCGAGATTGGTCTGGAGCGGCATGGCTAGCTCGCTAAGAACACCCGGGCATCGTCGAGACGGCCAAGCGCCTCAGCGGGAAAAAGAGAGCGACGAGTGACGCGGTGGATGGCGAGGTGGCGGGAGTGTTGGATAAGGATTGCTGTGTCTTGACCAAAAGGGATGCTTGAAAGTCCAAAAAATAGATTAAGAGCAGATCGGAAAAGAGATATTTATTTATTGATTGCTTGTGACGGATATGAGAAATATGTTTGCCTCATGATCATGGTCATGGAATGATTATGGGACATGGCTCTATTGATCTCTTGTAGCAGATATAAGAAATATGTTTGCCTTATAATCATAGTCACAGCAATAATCATGGGACATAGCTTTATTAATTGCTTGTGATTAATAGTGAGAATATGTTTGCCTTATGATCATGGTCATGGAATGATCATGGGACATGGCTTTATTGATCTCTTGTAGCAGATGTAAGAAATATGTTTGCCTCATGATCATGATCATGGTCATGAACATGGAGATAGCTAATACTAGACTGGCCCACCCATAGGGATCGTGGAACTCAGCTTATCTATAGTCGGCCATGGAAGTGATTGGGAGCAAGTGCCACCACTTGGTGCATAACACGATTAGCTACGAGGTGGGTTGAAATCTGCTTTATCGGTTAAAACTCGAACCCTTACTTGATGTTATTAGGGATCACGCCCTCCAGGCGCAACGGTGCAAGACGAGCGCTCAAAGACAATTTCTCTGCTGGTTTGCACAAGACCCAGGACCACACGAGCAGCCATTTCCTGCTTCAAGGCCTCCAATTTTGAGAGACTGGTGGGGAAAGCAGCCTGTCCCAAAAAATTGATGCACTGCAATTGTCCTGCTTGATGCCGCGTGTACTTGAACCCTCTGCGCGAGGTACATTGGTGATGGCGGGGCACGGGTGGCTGGAGGAGCGCTGGTACGAGTGGCGGGGTGCATAAGTAATTTTGCATAATATGACAGATTTTTGGCACAATGCACCGCCACACTCTACAGCCCAGGTTCTGATCAAAGTACGTACCGACACTCACGTCTTGGAACCCAATACTCTACTCTGCGGGTTGAGTTGACCATTTTACCATCAAATTTCAGCACTTTATGGCTAACTGTTACAGTATCGACAATATAGAGTGACATGTTTCTATTTGCAAAGCATGTCTCAACCTAAGCGCCAACTTGGTTGTCTTCTACGAGCCGCTGTTCTTGGACTGGCCTGTCCACAGTAGCAGGCTTCCCCACTGTTCATTCTATCCACCATCAATACACCTCATCGTCCAAGTCTCGCCGACACTCCGACATTTCTCCCAAAGCTTATAAACTTGTTCAAGTTCAAGTCTGGCGGCAAACTTGGCTTGGTCATAGTCGCAGATCACCCACCACTCCAACTGCAACAGCTTGCCTGAGGCGAGCCTCGTCAGCAGCGCCATCATCTGTGCCGAAGTGGTGGCTACCCGTCTCAAAGGCATGTCTGGAACACGTTCGCGACGGTCCTCGCAATCGTGCGAGGCTTGTACTGGTCGTCCCGCAGAGCAGGCTCATATTCACGAGACAGCAATGGTGTTTGGCGTGGTATCCAACAGGGTTCAAAAGTTCCCATGGCGGAACACCAAGTCCGGGCTCTGGTGGTGGCAGCTGGTTATCGGGTCACAGCTCGTGTGCAATTCCCACGACGTTCGTGAAAACTTTGACGGGTTCCGGCGGTACGGGCGGCCCCATCGTACGATAATCCCTTGATTCGAATGAATGGCTCAAGTATCGCCCAACCTCAACACGCGGGCTCGGAACCACGGCCAATAAACCTGTGCGCACCACTTGGAAAGCCGCTGTATGGTAGTGACAACCTGATAAAGCCCGCGGGCAGACGACGTTGATCCCATAAAAACCTTGCTCCAGAGAATGGTTTCGTGCAGTCCATCGGGTCGAAGATGTCGCGTCGCAGCGACAAACCACCAGTCGTGGCCCTGGACGATCAAGGCAGGAAGAAAATCGAGGCCGGTAGCCGAAGCCGAGGTACCGACAAGTTTGTCAAGACAGGCCCATTGTGCAGCAAGCCAGATGCTGGTTTGTTCGAGAGCGACTTGCCAGTCCTCGCCCGTACGCTTAGTCTCGAGGCTCAGACAGACCGGCCGTCTCAGGAGGGGGGGGTAGTCGGTGTGGTTGATGCAGCCGTGCGGAGACTTTTGAGAGACATGGTTGAGCATGGGGCGGGCTGGGTGTACATCGTCCAGATCGACGTAGAAGCAAAAGTCGATGCGTTTGTCGTGTCTCTGTCGGAATGTTCGTGGGGCAAAGGATTTGATGATCTGCGCGGTAGTCCTGTTGCCTGTCAGTGGCTGAATGCTGCCAAAGTTGAGCTTGGTCTCTCACGCGTTGAGGCAGCTGATTTGTATCTTGGACACATCTCGATCTGTGGTGCTGTTGACATTTGAGGATTGCAGGGCCAGTCGCAGGATGCGCGAGTGAACAAAGCAGTTCCAGTGAGCTTCTGAATGCCTCATCTGCTCGGCTTCCTGTGCTTCCTTCAAGATCTCAGAGACAGCCTCCCTGGAAAGAGAGGCACCCAGTTGATCTCTGGATTCTGTATCATCGACAAAGCGTGGCGAGGAAAATATGGACGACAAGAGAGGATCTGTCTGCGCATCCGGACCGAGTAACTCCTAGGTTGGCGCGGTGGTCAGTTTTGCCTGTCAGCAAAGAAAACAAAGCAGCCAAGGCTCACCAAATCACGGCGCGAAATGATGCCCTGGCCAAAGGCATCCGTCTCGACGGCGTCGACTAACTCTTTCAGCGCCGATGGAACACGAGTTGACTTGGTTCCATCGAATGCCTCAAATTGTATGACATGCTCGGCATGAAGGTATGCAAGCGTCCGGGTTGTCTTTGTCGGGCTCGAGTTGGTGCTACGCGGCCGTTTGGATATGGCCGACTCGGTGTCGTCGTAGTCATAGTCGTGGCCCGAACTCGATGTTGCAGAGCTTGCGTCGCTGTGAGCTGGCGCGAAAAGATTGTTGGCTCGCGGGGTTCGATCTGGATCCATCCGGGGCCTCTTGCTGCCCGGCGTGGACAAGTTCAAGTTGGCATCACCGCTCGACATGGGCGGAGAGGGAAGCGGGCGCTTTCGTTGGAGTTGGCCTGTTTTGGTCGCGGGCGTGGGCACGGGCAAATGGGATCCCACGAGTTCCGCGTCGGCGTCAATACCGGAAACCCACTCGAGTATCTGTTCTTGTTGCATCTGCTTCGGAATATGTCGCGCTGTCGATTCCAACGTGGACACAACACGCAATCCAAGGTAGTTGGCGAGGCGTGGGCGCGGGGATTGTTTACGCTGAGGATCCGGTCGCGGCACGGTTGCCAGAGGTACCAGGTACCGACGTTCCGAAAGCGCACGATATTTGATTGGTCTTCTGAGCCCTCGATGTCTCATTGGACTAGCCCACTTGCAGGGCCGTCTCGCGTTGAGGTGGGACGGTCACGTGGTATGATATCAGCTCAACCAAAGACAGTGGTGCATCGAGCCAAACCGTCAAAAGACGGCTAGACCGTGGCTGTGCCACTGCGCCTCAGATGTGGCTTTCCAATTGTTCAACCAATTAATAGCCCGCATATGCCAGATCATCACTGAGGCTGGAAGGCGGCAAGGCGGCTAGAAAAGGGAGGGGACAGGCACCCCAGACCACCACGGGCGATCCTAGATTAGTGCAGCAGGGAACTAGCAACTCTACGGATAGACTGTGACAAGTTGCTCCAGATCGCAACAAGCGCCCAGACTGTAATTGGTAATTCTAGACTGCAATGGGTAGCCAATGCACCACGATCCTACATATCTGTTGTCATACAGTCTTTCCCCGTCGGCGACCCAAGCCTGCTCTTGTTGTGTAGTCTCATGAATTGCCGTGTACGAGTACCTTTGCAGCCAAAGAGTTTACGGTATTGACGGTGGCTTATTGTATTTGGTCAGCTTTGAGTTTTGGATTTGAAGGTCCTTGACGCTCGGGTTTGAGGATCTTCGACAGAGGAGTTGACAGCACCAGAAGAATAAGCCAGCATCATCCGCATAGTTGAGCTCTTATACATCCTCTACTTGCTCTCTGACTCTGTGTAAAAGCATTGGCCAAAGTCAATCGCCCTCTCACGGTTGCTTCACTCTGGTGGTGGAATGCTTCCAGCATCGCCCGACTTTGTTTGAATCGTTTATTTAGCTATTAGTATGCAAGCAGAAACTTCATCATTTTAAATATTAACTGACGACAGGAGCGGTCTGCGACGTCGGACTCAACATCCATGTCTCGATCTTCCGAACATGATTGATTTTTGCTGGCTTGGAATAATGTAATACAGCTTCGCGCTATCAAGACTGCACATCGCATTGATTCCCGATATCAAAATAATTTGAGTGACTCTACCATTATAATTAAATCTTAATTTCATCATCAACGCTGGATATCGGGTGATCATCGAATGTCTCTGGAGGTGCAACATTTTGTTGTTCCAGACGAGGACCTACCCTAGAGGTGTCTCGAAATCGCGTTTTTATGAGTATCTCTCGTGGTTTGGCCATCTTAGAACTACTTGTGTGATCGGGCTACGATTAATGATATTGCCTCAGAAGTCCTATCGTGCTTTCATCTCTGCCCTTCACGTTGAGCATGGTCGGCTTCATCACCGGCCCCGATTTGCAGCTCTGAGGGGGTCACGTGGAATCGTGCTACGTCACGTGAAGACGTGCTGTACAGAGCCGGGAAGACAGACGCGTCAGTGACGTCACCATCGCCCAACTGTTGCAAACTCCAAACCTCAACACCATTTATATTCATTTCCTTCCCCTAGCTGTATGGCAGCTTTGCGATCAAACTTATCACATTTGATATTTTGGCAACTCTCGTCGAAATTGCACTCATTCGTTCCCGTTACCGGCAGTACCTCTTCGGTCCTCGCCCCGACACGCGAGGTGTCAAGCAGCGAGGTGTCTTTCGACAAGAACACGGAGACGACAATCACTCGACAATGCATCTCGTTCGTTGTTAATCTAGAGCCTTTTCACGACTCACCATCTCCACTTTGAGCCATCATCTCTTCTTGGTCACTCTTTGCTGAGCAACAACACGCATCTGGCATTCTCTTCAGTCTGGAGTTGGCATTGCACCGCCGCCCAATGAGCCGTAACCACTGGCCGATTGTCTGCCCGTTGATCCCGTGCCGACAGTCGCTCAAGGCAACTCGATATCAGCAACGACTTGGACAAGACGATCCGACCGAGCGTATTTGATGCGCCGCTTAACATTCCAACCCTGGATGCTTCCCTCCACAGCCGCTTTAGCCCGAAGCAGGGGCACGAGAGTTTTTTGTTCCCTCTCGCTGAGCCAGAGTCCAGCGATGCCTGACCTCACAAGCGCTTCCCCACCGCCACCGGTCGGCCCACCGGCTGTTGTATTACCCATACTCGAGGTCCTCGTCAACCAGCGACGCAGATTCCTCCCTGGAAAACGACCATGAGCGAGCGTCTTCCCTGTCTAGACTGTACGTCTAGCAATATCCCAGCCTCGATGTGAGGCCCAAGCAACATGGAGAATATGACAACGTCAAACTGCCGTCGCTTGACAACCTTGTTCTGGGCCACTGAGCCCTACCAACCAGAGCATCACTGCATTCCTTCCCCGACTCGAGGAGTAACCAAGTTGCTGCCTGCTGGTCTCGCGCCTTCCGTCCTGGAATCAGTCGCCCACAGCCTGCAACATCTCCTGCACTCGCATCTGACGAGCCCGCCACCACCTCTTCCCATCAACCTCTTTTCATCGACGCCATCGTTATCCATCAATTCTCGCAACAGCGTCATCAAAACACCATCCTCATCGCCAGCTTCGCCCCTCAGCCCGCCCTGTTCTCTGCTGCACCTGCGACTGAACCGCCAGCCACCTACATACGTTGCGGCCACCATGGCCAACGTACCGGACGGCGGGTGATTGAACCCGCCGTCCGCCATGGCCCGGCGACGGTGCACGTTTGCCCTGCAAAGCTTCCCACATGTTCAACTTGTCGGTAAGCCCCGAAAACCCATCTGTCAACCACTGCTCTGAACTTGGCGAGCTTCCCTGGCTCTTCGACGATGCTGACCAGTGGCCATGACAGCGACGTTGTTCTGCGCCTCGGTCACTGTTCTTGCTGCCGAGCTTTCGAGAGAGGCGGAGAAGCTGGTCGACAAGAAGATCCACCCCCAGACCATCATCGAAGGTTCCCGGATAGCCAGCCAGGCGGCGCTGAAGGCTTTAGAGAAGAGTGTTCTTTGTTCTGTTGGAAGCCCTGCCTTTGACGGGAACGAGGACGATGGGTATAGAAGGCTTTGGGAGGATATGCTGTTGACCACAGCAAGAGCCCCGAGGCATTCCGAAAAGATCTGCTCTCGCTCACCCGAACAACCCTCAGTTCCAAGGTACTCACCCAGGATCGGGATCAGTTCGCCCAGCCGGCTGTCGACGCCGGCCTCTGACTCAAGACGACCGACCTCAACCAGGTTCGGATCATCGACAAGACTGGAGTCAAGCTGAACGACTCGTGCCTTGACAAGGAAGAGGGAAGAGGGGAGAGGGAGGGAGGCCAGAGGACCGCGATCTCATCATGCGGACCGGGATTGACCCCAGCAAGCTCTGTTGCATGAACACCTGGTGCACGGAACCATCGCTGACGACCGACTCCTTCACGCCGGAAGCCACACTGCACAGCGAAGACGAGGACCGCGATCTCATTACGTGGGCGGGATTGGCACCACCAAACTCTACCGCATGGATCGGAGGGGGAGAAGGTGGAGAGGGGCGGCAGAGGACCGCGATCTCATCATGCGGAACGAGATTGACACCACCAAACTCTGCCTGCCGCATGGACCTCGAGTACGGAAAGTTTCGACAGTGTACAGCTTCGCCGAAGAAGGTTATGCTTCACAAGGAGGACCGCGATCTCATTATGCAGAACATGGTTGACCCAGCCAAACTGTTCCGCATGGATATCGAGTATGGAAAGGTTGTGGACGAGTGGGTGCGGGTATCATCGTGCTGCAATCTGTATTCTCGAAAGAGGCGCTGATGACGGTTGAGTTTTGAAGGCATCCAACTGACGTAGGTAGTTCAATGCAAAGGACTTGGCCACAATCGCTAGAGATCTCACTTCGCTAAACTGTGCTTTTGCTCTGACATCGTCACCGACAAAGCCCGACGACGACGATAACCAATGACGACAGCTAACGGGTGACAACACCACCCAGTGCCATGCCTAGAGTCCAAGGACCTGCTTCTGATGGTCACCGATGATCACCTCATTCAAGAACACGTGAGCTCTTGCTCAAGTCGCTGTCCGCCCGATAGAGCCGGTCGACAACCCACATCACCAGTACTATGCAGACTGTCGTCTGAGCCTCTCCGCTCTCACCCAACGTACTTTACCCCTATTATGTTCAAAGTTGAAGTATTGCCAATGAAAGTTAGTATATATTAAGCTAAGATATTATATCTAGGCTATTAAATTCTAACCTTACTCTTAGACCCTTAAACCTTTAACCTATTTTCCTACTTCTTTAGCTTAATAACTAGAAAACTTTAATCTTCTTCTTATTAACTTATATTAGTAATAAGACTTAGTAATATAGCCTCCCTAACTTATCCTCTATAGCTAGCTTCCTTATTTATTCCTTATAGTCCTTTATACTTTTATTATAA
>JAADYS010002785.1:0-10618 GCA_012931995.1 Fusarium albosuccineum
AATACTATATATAGAGGAATATGGGTCTACTAATAAGATAAGGAATTAGGTTAAGGTCAATAAGGAAAGAGATCTAAGGGGGGGAAGGATACTAGATAGGCATATATAGCAGGTAGAAAAATAAGGGGTGCCTTAGAAGGCGAACACGGGGACCTAAGTTCAACACCAACTAACTACGTAGTACAGCCACGTCTCAGGCCTTAGTGCAGTCGATGCACAGGTAACCAATGGATGCAAGCCTCGTGGCAAGCCACGATACAGGCGACTTGCAGATACGACTGGAATGGTCTCAGTACTGGTGACCTCGCAAAAGACTAGGCTGCCCTCGGGTTACAATAATAACCGGGACTCGCACACACCAATTTTGTTAGAGAAGTGCGCTGTGCTAGTCCCGGTTTTTTTGAGACACCTAGGCTGCCAGGCTCTCCTGCCCGTGCTACATTGGCAAAGCCACCCTACCGTCCGTTGATCTGCTTCAAAGCATTGGTGCTTTTTCGTGTGGCGTCTGAACTGCCCCCGTTGCCACCTCAACATCCTGGTTTGGAGCCCCGTCGTCCCCTGTGAATGGGGCTTGGCTCAGGCAGTTTTCTACGTGGTCGAGGCAGTGTAAAAGGTGTCCACAAGGCCTTTTCCTGAGTTGCCCAGTCGCCTCGCCGCTTACGTTCATATAGGTGTGATTCCAGAGGCTGGCTTTGACAAGGCTTAGCGACCCCATTCAGCCTGAAGCGCTGCCATCGCCTGATGGTTGAGGCGACTGGGGCATTGCTTTGGGCATTCATTTCTTGGCAAATATGAATCATTTGATGTAGAGCCTTATAGATCCTCTCGGTTTATTTCTCAGCCTCATAGCCGTCTAGTGTTCAGGAATTTGTTTTGACTAATCTTTTTGAATCGTGTTCCTCATTCTCCCCCCGAGAACTAGATTCTTATCAACGACGGATGATAGTCATGGCAACTCCTGCACACATGCCACAGTCCCCAGGCTCATCTCAGCCACCATTATTCCACCCTGACACCAGCGCTTTTGGGGCTGCGGCAAATTCATTTCTTTCGACCTTGACAGTAGAGCACTATTCGTTGTTCTCGCCCACAGATTTTCGTCAACTGAAAGAGTCAGTGCAACACATCGTCTCGATTTCAAACGGCAAAATCCATGAAAACAAGATCTGTAATGTCCTATCAAAGCTTCACGATGCCCTTGAACCCTACTTCAAGGTGGTTGGAATTTTTGTTTCTGCCAAACCAGAGTTTGCTGCGTTTGTATGGGGCGCAATGCGCCTTATTTTACAGGTTGGTTGGACAATTCTGTTTCTACATGTGTACCATATCTATTCATGGGGGTCATTAACACATGGTGACTTAGCTGGCATCTAACTTTACAACATTCTTCGAAAAGCTCACCTCATTGCTCGAACATCTTGCTCTGTCTTTCAGCCAATATGGCGAAATTCATAAGCATTGTGCTTCTGCCAATCACTTGAAACACTCAAGGATACCCAGCATCCTAAAGCTGATCTATTCAGATATCTTCCGGATATTTCAAAGCTGTATACAGATTTTTGTCAGGCGTGACGGAAGTACGTGTTTACGCAGATCCTTTTGGTAGTGAGTCTAACTCAATTTGCTAGGAACCAAAAAGACCGTCGTTATCACAGGTAGCTTGATGTGGAAGTCTTTTGACAGTCGGTTTCAGGACCAATTATCCAGTTTGTCCGCTCATCGCAAGGACTTTTTTGAGGAGCTCGCTGTCAGCCAGATGAGCTCGTCGATCAGAGATGCGGCACGTGACGCTGCCACCAACAACATGATCGTTCAGTTTACTGAGCTCAGCACCGAGGAAATAGAAAGTGCAAGAAAAGAACGAGACCTTGCTCAGAAGGAGCGAGAGATTAGAGCCGTGGAGATACGGGACCTAAACGAAGGAAGCAAGCGATTGGAACAGTCCTTGCTGGAAATTCAAGAGGCTCTGTGGCGTCTGGAATCTGAGCGCATGAGTAAGTACCGTCTTGCCGAGGTAGGCCCTCAAATTCTGCTAAACAAAAGCCTAGATAAGGTTGAAAGAAGAATCAGGGAATGGCTTTCTCCCCCGAGGTTTAAGGATGCATTTGATCAAGCTAAACATGCGCGCCAATCTTCCACAGCATCATGGATCTTCCAAGAAGATCAATACCAAGCCTGGCTGGAGACTGAATTGTCCGCGTTTCAACCCGCCAACGTGTTTGGCCCCAATGTGTTATGGATACATGGTGTGTATCTCAGATTAATGTGCGGACGTGCCATCTGACCTTTCTTCTACAGGGAACCCCGGATCTGGGAAAACGATTCTGGCTTCTTCAATCGTCGAAAGCCTTCAGAGTCAACAACATAGTCGTCCCAAAGAAATCTACTATTACTTCTTCGACCATAGATCTCTGGCCAACAGTTCAGCTTGTTCCGCCTATAGGTCCCTCTCGTCACAGATTATATGCTTCAACCAGCATGAAAAGACGCTTCTGGACAAGTTTTCCTTCGTGATGAGCAGTCCGGGGGAAAATCAAGGCCAACTGGAGGCCAGCAAGGCAGCCGTCATGGACCTCCTTGACCTGTCCCTTAGCTCCGACTCCATTCTAGTTCTGGACGGAATTGATGAATGCGTGGATAGCGATGAGTTCGTTGCTTCACTACTCGAGATTTGGAAGACAAATCTGCCGCACATCATATTTCTGAGCCGTGTGAATGTGGCAAGCCTCAGACGATATGTCCCTGAAACGTATCAGCTGCAGATGTCCAAGAGCAAAGTCTCAGAAGACATTCGAGTATTCAGCGACTTTAGACTTGTGTCGTTATTCAACAACAGCATTTTGTCGCCTAGCAGCTCGTCACGGAAAGCGGACATGGTGGACCGAATGGTCTATGGGTCGAATGGCATGTTCCTCTGGGCGCGGCTCATGATCAATTTTCTTGAATCACCATATCTTGATGAGTCGGAGAAAATGAGCATCTTCAATCAAATCAACACGCCTGAGGGTCTGGAGATGATGTATTGTCGGATCGTCAAACTCATCTTAGCTTCTGGAAAACGAGCTAGCGGTTTGGCTTCCGCCGTTTTATTGCGACTGATCCACGCCCCTGTGCCGCTCTCATCCAGTCATATCTGGCAGAGCCTGGTTGTCGATGGTTCGAGGGTAACGCCAAGAGATACGGCAGGCCTGGAAGCTTTCGAAAATTCGATCATCATGGCCTGCGGAGGCCTCATTGAACGCACCGCGCTCCATGACCCCCCATCTGTTTTCGTTAGCGAGCCTTCTCTACGTTTGATACACCTTTCTGTCAGCGAAACTCTGACTTCTTTTCACTCAATTCCATCTCTTCTGGGGTGGGGCGAAGCAGAGCTGCCCATAGTCGCTGACCAGGCGATAGGGGGTTTGGATTGTGCAACAGTGTGCCTCAAACAATTGTTGTATCACATGCCACGCCAACCTCTTTCGGGAGCATTGGGTACAAGTATCGACGGGACAACCCTGTACAACTTTTTTTGTTTCTCTGACTACGCTGCAGTGAGCTGGTTGCTTCATCTCGAAGATTTCATTCGCGCGGCATCGGCCGCAATATCTCTATTCCAAGGAACATGGTCCCCAAGATTCCAACAGGCGCTTTACGATTTCTATTCATCTTTCGCAACGTTTCTGCAGACTCCGGCTGCGATAACTGCTTGGTTCGAAGCATTTTACACTTACCCATACCAGCATCTCCTTGCCCACCCACTGTTGTCGCCCCTTGATGGCCTAGCTCTTTGGGCGAAGCAGGCTGTTTCACTTGACGTCAGAGTTCCTTTTGATTCCAAATTCGTTACGGATGTTGAGTCATTTCGTGCTGAGGTACATAATGCCGTGAGTTTATGGGGAATTTCGCTGCGTGCTAGGCCTTGCACCGTTTGGGACGAGATGACGGGATTCATGGACAGCAACCGTTTTTTCTGGTCTTCTAACAGCACACGGCTCACATATCAGCAGCCGATGGCACCCATGCAGCTCATGCCATCACAGGAGCCAGCAGCATTGATGTCTAAGACCTCTGGTTCCGGTGAATTGAAAGCTACGCTGTGTATTTGGGGTAACGCGTGAGTTGACTACCTACTTTGAAAATAGCGATCAAGGCGGACCGGTATTAACCTGCAACTTGTAGGCTTTATCATGATTCCACTGTCAAAGAGAGAGCTTGGCAGAACCTTGAAGGCCTCGACCTCACCGACTTGTGCTGCGGCTGGGTGGCGACTTACGGGGTGTGGAAGATCCAGCCCGACACAGTTCGACTGGCGCAAGGAGAGATCCTCATCCAACCTCACGAGCTGTGGGACCCAATGCGAAATTACTTGAACGTTCGTGGACCTTCGATGGCCAATCTTCCCCTGGCGATCAACTCCCAGCTCAATACTTTCGTTATTTTGGGAACCTTATACTCTCTCAAGGCGTCACTGCACAGATCCGAACCAAACTGCCAATCGTGCCCTTTGCCCATTCAGCTGTCTGCCACAGGACAAGGTCGATGGACTCCCATAAGGGGACAGCTCCCATGGCCAGATACCCACTCGGTGACATTCCCCGAGGGTTCTGAGCATCTCGCTCTCCTCGAGAGCAATGAGACTGGCCAACAGAGTATCACGGTCTGCCAGTATGCATATGCACAGAGCCTCAACCTGGAAGTCCTCAACGTCGTGAAAACGGAACGTGGAATGAAGAGAATTGAGAAGGTCATTTTCCATCCCAGTCATAATCTTATTGCCTTCTGTGTGTTTTCGAGCATCCGGACGACGACATGGCAGAACGCTGCATTTCTGTGGGCATATCGAACAGGTATGCTTATGCTTGGCACTTACTTGAACTGTAAAAACATACTTGGAATCTCTGACATTGCCTAGAACTGCCAAGAATATTTCCTCTGAGCCATGGTCATATGTTTGAACCGGTTGGCTTCTCCTCCTGTGGTTTATTCTTCGTCACACGTTCCAAATATTCGGCGAGAAGTCCGGTCGTACTCGAAATTCCGCCTCGTCTTCTGGACGCCACGAAAACCACAGTGCCGGAAACTGCGCAGAGAAACTCATCCACTGTCACTGAGCACGCGATCAATGCGATAGTATCTCTTGCATCAAACCAATCAACTTCGACAGAGGTCTGGAAAGTAGATGACGACAAAAATGTTTCCAGCGTAGCAGTCCAGGCGTCGGAAAGCGGCATTTGCGTCACTGGGAACTCCCGGCAAGGCACGCAGACATCAAGCCTGGTCACACTACCGATGTGGCAAGGGGCGGGCGAGACAACACAGAGAGTTATGCTCCCCCAATTTCAAGGCGACAGTTTGAAGATTAGCGTAGACGTTGACACACAAACACTCTGTCCAGGTTCGACATATCAGTTGTCGAAAGCCGGTGGTAACGTAAAGCCTGCCGTCATCTACCGGGATCCGCGATTCATCGCGTTGAATAATCTCAACGATAGTACTGCGCAAAGCTTGGCATGGCCTGCTGTACAACAGAGCGATGTGACGGGCGAGGGTCCTTCTTGCCCCTACTGAAACTGGAAGTTGCGGCAGATAAGCTTCTCCGCAGGCACTAAAATAAGCGACCACGGTATGTTACGGGGAAGGAGGTTTATCGGGAGTAAATGGTGACTTGTCTTTATCTGTGTTGGTTGGCATAGAAAATTTTTCTTTAATAGACCGCATTTTTATTAAATCTCAATTATTAACGTTAAAAGGCATAGGAATGGTTTTATACTCCAACAGGATGTAGAAATTTAAGTTGTAGTTAAAGATTACCGTGCGCGCAAGGGTCTATTACTATGTACTGCAGAAGGAATAATAAAAGCCACGACATCTATATTTTAAGCTGTACCTAGTTTCTAGATAAGTAAATCTCATAAATCTTTCTTTAAACTATTCTTATTACCTTAAAGTGTTTTAATTCCTAGAAGCTAAACAAGAGTTTTTTAACCTCTCCTATTTCTAGGTATGATTCAGTGTCCCAGCCTGTCGCTGTGCGTTGCTCTATGTTGTCGATTTGTCTCGGCCTCGGAAGTTCCCAGAGTGCCAAAGGAGCCTCCAGGAACCCTGGCCGTCACTACGTGAAGGAGTAACAGGTGACTTGAGATGCTACGCACTGGCTGGGATATCTAGGGGCTCGAGGCTGGAGAAGGCTTTTCCCCGTCCCTTAGAGGCTCTCGTTTCTTGACGCAACTAACCGCTCCAGAAACCACCCTCGACTCGACGATTATACATTGATATCTATTAGCTGACAACTAAAAGACTTCATCAACGAAACGAAACTCGTATATAAATATCAGAGCTAATAAAGAAAGCGAATATCCCAAGGAAATAAGCGAGGCGGGAGGTTGCAAGCTCACAATCGAGCGTTAGAATTCCGCAGGAGCTGCACAACCATATAGTGGCCGTTGAATGTAGCTTCCGACAGCCGCGTGCGGTGGCAATGGCCGTTCTTTGCATCGATGTCAGCCCTGCCCGTCGCCAACAGCAGCTGCACAATGGCCTTGAGCCCCTTTGACGCAGCCTCATATAACGGTGTGCGGTTGAAGACCCCTTGTAGTTTACATTGGCATTGGCCTTACTAGTCGCTAGTAGGTTCTGTACAATGGCCTGGCGACCCTCTGGCGTAGCCCGCCTAGTGGCCTTGGAGTTGGTGCTGAAACTTGAATTTTATTCCATGCCAATGTGCCTCTAGCAATGGGAGGCGGACTTAGGCCAGGAGCTTTCGGTGAATACTTAAAAATATGTACAGTGAAACTGGCCGAATCTAGAAGTGTCTTGGTATAACTACCTTTAATGTGAGAGTAAGGAGAGGAGAATTGCTAGTGGCTGGGATTCTGCTTCCTGGTGGAGACATTAAATCTATTATTGATACTTAGGTAGTTATACCTAGAATAAAATAGCAGAAAGTCGCGACAATCTCCTCGCTAAATGTGCTCCAAATGCTAAAATAGGTCTATAATACCTCTACCTCAACATGAAGTGTTAAAGCTCCACAGCAAAACGCTCCCTAAGCCACCCTCCGTAACGATAGAACAAGAGCGGCACTGGAAGAAAAGCCAGGCCTATAAAACCTAGGACGCTATTCCCCCACCCAAGTCCTAGGTCTGCATACAAAGACGGCCCTGCCAATGGAATGAAAGCAGCACAAAGAAGTCGGAGAACCACGTTCGCAGCTAACGCAGAGGCGGCAGCCTCAGGGCCGAAAGCATCCACCAGGTAGAGCTGAGTTGGCATGATGACCCAGAGAAAGCCGAATCCAAAGAAAGAAGTGCCGATGATGGGCACGATCCAATGTGTCTGCTTCTCGGCTGCCCAGCCATACCAGAAGATGCCGACGGGCACGGCGGGCAGGACCCACGCCATGGGCTTCAGGCGTTCTTCAGGTTTGGGTGAATCTCCAAGTGCCTTGTGCATCTTGTCACCCACGGTGGCAAAGACTGCGAGAGAGACGGCCGTTCCAATTCCAACGCCGAGATATGACAAGCCAGAAACGCCGGCGGAGAAGTGGTATTGTTCCTCAAAGACGGTGGGAAACGTAGTGAACAGCAGAAAGAGGAGGCCGAAAACGAAGGCGCACAGGAGGGAAAGGAGGAGCACGATTGGCGACAGAAAGAGAAGCTTCGTTGGTCGAGTAATAGCGCGGAGGAATAGCTGGCGGGGGGTCAGGCCTCGATCCATCTTGGAAACCAGAGCAGCATTGCCAGTTTCTGTCCGGAGGCGAGCAGCTTTCCATTTTAACAGCACAGCGGCATTGGTCTCGCGGAGGAAGAAGATTGATATGATGGATATTACTCCTGCCTATGTCGAAGTCAGCATCGAGAATAGCAAGGGTTGGTTGTTCTCTACTCACTAGGATCAGGATGATCCAAAAAGTCCATCGCCAGCCAATTGATTCGGACACAAAGCCTCCGATAATTGGACCCAAGACCTTGAAGAATAGTCAGCGTCATGATGATCTGCATGGGGTAATGCCATCTACCGGTCCTATGAGTGGTCCCACGAAGAAGATAGACATTACGCTCCCCCGCTGAGCTGGCGGGACGACATCGGCGACGGTTCCTCCGCCAACTGTCAATGGGCCTGAAGAAGCACATCCGGCAAGGAATCGAAAAGCGAGAAACATGCCCGTGTTTTTGCTTAGTGCACATCCGATGATGAAGCCAATGTACATAAGATTGCAGGTGTGGTAGATGACAAGGCGCCCGTACAGTTCGGATAGCGGTGCAATCAACATTGGCCCAACGGCGAAGCCGCAAAGGTAGATAGACACTGTGAGACTAACAACGGTGGAACTCGTGATATGGGAATCTTTAGCAAGCGCGGCAGCTCCAGGTGCAAACATTGTTGCGGCGAGGTTGCTGTATGGGTATTTGTCAGTACGGGATTTGCTTCGCCAGAGGAGCGCAGGAACTGGCTTACGCAGTGAGCAAGATAGCGCTGGCGAGGACGACTTGGGTCATGCGTTTCCATGCTGGCCAGTTGCGCGGATTTTGGGGGTCGTCTGGCCCATCCCAGTCGACGACATTGTCCTTTGTCTCTTGTTCAGTTGGTGTTTGGTCAGGCTCGCTAGATTGCTGGTCATGGTGGCCGTCTTCCGACATGGCCGGCTTCTCACGGGCGGATTCCAAGTCGGTCGTCATGATGTGCTGTCGAGGGAGGTGAGGCTCTGGGATTCTGGTTTGTGTTTGTTCACTGGACTGGTGACAGCCTTTGCTTGCTATATATTTGAAGGCATGGCTGCTGGCCGGCCAAGGCCTGCGTCATAGCCATGGTTCTTTGGATCAGGGCTAATTGCGATGGCTACTAAATCCGCAAAATGGTCCGTAAATGCGGAGCCAAACTGGAGATTTGCTTAATAGAAGGGGAGCCCGGAGCGGAGGGTCGTACATAGGAGCATGCATCATCGGCGGCGCACGGAGGGTCGACGCGGAAGGTGGCCCGGAGGGTCGGAGGATCGTTGTTATCTCCGGTGCCCCCGCCAGACATCTTCTCTCCCTACGAGGTTGAGCTCTGGAAGCGCCTCAACCAAATCACACCATGGCCGACAATTCTCAACGTCCGCGTCCGCCGCCAAATCGACGGAGAGACAAAGTCCAGCTTTCCTGCGCCCCCTGCAGACACCGAAAGTAGGTGCTTGATAGCTTCACAAAGTCGTGCAAACCTAACTTGACCAGGCTGAGATGCGACCGTCAGCACCCTTGCGGAGCTTGCTCAAGGCGCGGCCTCACCAGCTCCTGCAATTATGCGACGACGACGGCTTCTTCCACGCCTGATTCTCAGCGGTCCGTCGCTCCGCGACAGCCCACTAACCTCCATGGCAGAATCTCTGAACTGGAGAGCCTTGTCGTGACGCTCATGAAAGGCCAATCACTCCCAACTCCGCCCGGAACGAAATCGCCGAGATCAAGCTCGCCATCAGTCGCAGATGCGATGTCTGAGATCCCGAGACCAAAGAAGCCCCAAGATGAAGCTGCATCCCCGGCAGACCCTGGCACCCTCAAGTTGCGCGAGTCTGGAACCAGCTATGTCCAGAATGGCCATTGGGAGGCTATTCTTACCAAAATTAGAGGACTGAAGGAGGACTTGATCACTGATAGCACGGGTCCGACCGGTTCACACTTGTTCTACGGTCCGAACCGTCATGCAACTCGAGATGAGATATTAGCTGCTGTTCCTCCTCGTCCAGTTGTTGACCGCCTCATGGCCCTTCACTTCGATTCCTACATGATTACCCCCTGTCAGTACATACAAGCTTTCTTTCCGCTGTCATAGGTATTGACTGTGTGCTGTAGATCTCATTCATCGCAAGAAGTTTCTCCGAGAGGTAGGTCGTTTCTAACCTGGCCGATTACAAGCAGTCTGACATCTGACCAGTACGAAACCTTCTGGGAAGATCCGTCCGCAACTTCTATCGCTTGGATTGGCCTCATGTTCTCCATGTTATACATTGCTGCGCAGTTGCAAACCTTCACCATTGACGTCACGGACGGACAAGCTGAATCGCTCAAGGCAGAATATTTTACCATGAAAGATGCCTTCCGGGAGAAGGCTGTTCAGTGTCTTATTCTCGCCAGGTATACGACAGGGGGGCCATATATCCTGGAAACCCTCATAACGGTCCTTACTGGAGAGTTTGTGCTCTTGAAAGATAGCGCTTCCGATGGCTGGCTTTTGATCAGTATGATTCTTCATCTTGCAATGCGCATGGGCTATCACCGGGACCCGGATCACTTTCCCGGAATATCTCCATTCGAGGGTGAGATGCGCAGACGCATCTGGACTACGATCCTTCAATTAGACCTCGCTCTCTCGTTGGAGATGGGCCTTCCTCGCAGTGCCACGGATACGCACATCGACACAAAACTGCCCCGTAATCTGCGCGACTGTGATTTTGAAGAGGACACGACCGAGATGCCTCCACCGAGACCAGAAACAGAATGGACGCCCATACTTCCTCTCATCGCAAAAGGGCGACTGATATCAGCTCTTGGCTTGATTTGCGACGTCAACACCGATATTAGCCCTCCTTCCTACGACGAGGTCATCAAGTATTATGTTCAAAGTTGAAGTATTACCAATGAAAGTTAGTATATAT
>JAADYS010002787.1:0-16385 GCA_012931995.1 Fusarium albosuccineum
GAGAGATAAAAACTAATATAATATAAAGCCTATTTAAAATGCTATTTTATGTATTATTAAGTGTTCTTTTACTAGATATGCTACTCTAGTATATTTAGGGGTGTAAAAAGAGAGAGTTATTAGTAGATAAATAAGATTCTAAACTCGCTCATCTCAATCCTAGTATACACATACCTAGACAACCTACCACTTCCGTTACAGAAACGGGTTCGGTATGTATTTAGTGTCTGCAATCTCATCCTTGATACCTAGTTGCTAAATTCAAGTCCATATCCAAGCAGGTGTAAGGTGGTCTTTCAAAGGCAAACACGTAAGCAATCACACCGAAAATGTGAAGAGCTCTTGTATGTAATATAAGGCTGCTTAACGTAAGATAACACCGCCTTGCCTACTTAAGTTGCCTGTTTTGTCTGCTTATGTGTTAACTCTAAACTCTCTCTACATCTTTCACTGGCATACTGAGGCCGTTCTTTAACACGAGATCCAGCATCACCTGGCAAGACCTCGATGGCATCACCCGACGCAGTGTTTGCGCCCATGAGAGCCTCGAAAGAGTCCATGATAGACTGCATTGGAACAAGCAATCCATCCCTATTAACCTTTTCGTAGAAATCTCCCGATGATATACTGGTCCTAACAATGCCCGGGCAAATGGCGTTCAGGGTGATCTTGTGCTCTGGGAGGCTGGACCCCAGAGAGCGCACAAATCCTATGATGGCGCTACATTAAAGCCATGAGAAATGGCTTCGTTAGCATTTGCAGTGGCCAAGTCAAGCAAATAGTTGAGGGAACCTACTGCTTCGAGGCGGTGTATATAGGCATGGCAGGAATAGGGTAAAAGCCTGCTCCCGACGACACAATCGCGACTGCATATATACACGATCAGCCAATGCAGGTCCTCCTAGAGAAAGAAAGCCGTACTTTTACCTCGAAACCCATACTTATTTAGCCCCTGTCTGTGGAATTGTTGAACTGCCAGAGATGTTGCGTAAAGAGCCCCAACCCCATTAACATCGAGCGGGGCCAGATTCGGCTTTTCGAAATTGGTCGCCTTGGGACGGTTAGGGAGCCAAGACTGCTCAAAAATACCAGCGACGATGAAGACATAGTCTATCTGGCCTAGTGCTTTCACAGCAGCCTCCATGCCTTGCGCCTGGGTTTCCCAATCTGCTGCGTCAACGTAAACAGCTGAGACGATCTGATTGGTCTGCTGAAGTTCGGCGGCGGCTTCTTGGGCACCTTCAATATTTCGGTCCGCGATGACGATATTCAGCCTGCAACAGGCATCTGGTTAATATTATTTTGAGGGTCGCTCGCGCGCGTTAAATGGCTTACCCTTTATGGACCAACATTGTAGCCAGGGCACGACCGATGCCACTGGCACCACCTAAGGCGACGGTTATCTACTGAATTGACGACGAAATCACGAATCAACCGATTCTCACCTATAACATAGGCTGTCTCTCCGGTGTAGGCCATTGTAGTGTACTTCGCTCAGCAGGGCATAGTGCGCTATGTACAGCACCAAATAATGTTTCTAAGACAGAAGCAAAGATATAAGGCAAGACAATGTTCAGTCATCCAAGCGTGACATGAAGTATGTGAGGTATGCTGTTAGATGCCGGCAGGTAGCTATTTACCGAGGCATTGTTGGAACTCGCAACAGAAATTCTGCACAACGCTGCCAAGGGACACGGCTGCTTCAGTATTGATCTCATTTGACATGACACCCCGCACGACCAGTCGTCCGCGGAGAGGGTCGTCCTCGGGGACGGGGAACCTAGAGGGCCCGAGTGGAGGAGCGGGGCCGTTCAGGTGCGATCAGCAAACGAAAGCGTGCTGGGGACTGTTGCCACGGCTATTAACGTTATAACTAAGTGGGTTGATTTCTCAGCCATGGAGGGGTCGAGGAACTCCATTTGAGAAAATTCTGAACGAGCGGCTGCACTTCATTCCAAGCCAGAGCATCCAGCCAGCCCAACATGAAAGTCGCAATTGTGGGAGCCTCAGGCGAGACTGGCCAGTCCATCGTCATTGCTTTGATCCAAAGCGCCCAGGATTTTGTAAGCGACCTCAACTCATGCAATCAGCAAGACACACGCTAATTGACGAGATAAACATAGGCCATCACGGTTCTTGTTCGACCGGAATCGGTCGAGAAACCTGAGATCCAGAGACTCAAAACCCATGACGTAGAGGTGGTTAGCCTCGACCTTGAGGGGCCGCACAAGGAACTTGTCCAGGCACTTGCGGGCCAGGAGGTCGTCATCAGCTGCGTTATTCCTTTCTCTGCTGAAACGCAAATCTCTTTGGCAAATGCGGCCAAGGCTGCGGGTGTCAAGCGGTTTGTGCCGAGCGCGTTTGGACCTGTGTGCCCGCCAGAGGGAGTGCTCATTCTGAGGGAGATCGTAAGTAGCAGATTCCGCTATGAACTGACTTTCCTTGCTGACCTCTCAAAGAAACAAACCGTTCTCAATCACATTCAAAAGATATACCTTCCCTACACAGTCATTGACGTAGGCTGGTGGTACCAGAGTTCAAATCCGCGACTACCATCAGGCAAGATCGACTACGCCTTGAAGTTCCCTGTCAGCCATCTAGCCGGAGACGGAAACTTACCATCAGCCCTGACGGATCTCAGAGATATTGGGAGATACGTCGAGCGCATCATCACTGACCCTCGCACCCTAAACAAGTCGGTCTTTGTCTATAATGAGGTCTTGACCCAGGAGCAGATTTTTTCCAAACTGGAGGAAGTCAGTGGCGAGACAATCCCGCGAGATTATTTGAAAGAGGACAACATTCGACAAGGTGAAGACGCTGCCCGCGCGCGGTACGAGCAGGATCCCTCTGTGCCGAATCTCCTGGGGTTGTCCACCGCCCAGTACTTCAACTCTATATGGCTTCGAGGTGATAACCTGCCGGAGAGTGCTTCCTATCTAGGTTATCTGGATGGAAAGGAACTGTACCCAGATTTCAAGTTTGTTTCTTATTCTGAATACGCGAAGGAGCTAGTCGCCGGCAAGGCAAAGGGGGTGTACATGGATCGCGTGTTTGGATTCGAGAAAGATCTGGGCACTGGTGGTCAGAAGTAGATAACTTTGTTTGCCTATAAAATAGTATACATGTGCCATGGCGGCTTATATATAATGTGCAACTGTGGGCCAGAGCCCCCTGACGCTAGATATCTTGTATCTGTGACTATTGGGGCGCTTGAGTTGTCTATAGCATTCTCTACAGGAACGGAGTGGCTTAGATACTATCTAGATAAGCTCTATTCAAAGAGCCCTATGGAAAAGTAGAAAATAGACTTCCCTGTATCCTATCAAGCCCCCATCTTGCGACTCAGAAAGGCGGCTGCTTCGGATATGGATTTGTCTGCCTCGGGCGCATTTCCCGCTAACAACACCCAAATGTGCTGCATATTCGGTGGCAATTCCAGCTGGACGTCAATTCCTGCTTCCCTCGCTCTCTTTGCCAGTGTGGAAGCATCGCTTTCGAGAACATCAGCCGTTCCTGTGGCAAGGTACATGGGCGGGAGACCCGTGAGATCAGTTCGGAGTAGGTCCACAAGCGGGTTATCACGAGGGGCTTCCCCGAGATAGTTGGCGATCGCCCCCTCCAACGAACCCGGGAACACTAAGGCATCCTTATCCATGTTTCTTTCATAGCTCTCTCCCGAGATTCGCATGTCAAGCCAAGGGGAGAATGCTGCGATGGCTGCTGGTAAAGGCAAGCCTTGCTGCCGCAGGGCGAGCGATGCTGAGACGGTCAGATTGCCTCCAGCAGAATCTCCCGCAAACGCGATATTCGCGTTCGAGTATCCTTGCTCCTCCAATAGCCACTTATAAGCAGCTACTGTGTCGTCGATCTGAGCGGGGAATTGGTGCTCCGGCGCTCGACGATAATCGATCAGAAGTGCCTGTGTTCCCGCTTTCTTGGCCAGATGCGCCGCCAGCTTACGATGGCTTCCCGGGGAACTCGAGACAAAAGCGCCGCCGTGCATGTACAGAATCACCTTGGATGGCGAAGAGGATCGTGGCCTGCACCAGATGGCTGGTCGAACTGTTCCGGGGCATTTGACCTCTTCATATGTGACGTCTGTTGGTTCGCTCGCCAATGTGCCGCACTGCTCCATCACGACCCGGAACAGCGGCACATTGAGTGGGTCTATGATGAGCTGGGTCAGATCTTTCCAAAACCTTTCCATCTCCATGGCCAGCAGCTTGTTCGGCGATTAGATAGGGATCCTGCTCTTCCACTGCACAAGGTGCCAACGGGGTCTTAACAAAGTTAGTGTTAGCAGAAGTATTCGTGCGATCTGCGGGACCACATCCAATACAACTACATTAAGTGATCTTAACAAGATCTGGAGTGCCATTTGGTCTTACAAGTAACCTGCATCCTTGAAGCCGAGGCAATCATCTTGATGTCAGTTCTACAGGTAATCCCTTTTAGGCAGGTCGACTCACACTTCTCAAGCAGTTTGTTTTGCATAACAACCGCGCTGGGTGTACCGTGGCCCGAGGATTGGAAAGTCGCAACAGTCGCAGACCTCGGGGAATGTTTTTGGTAACAAGAGATCCAGCTAGCTGGAGTGAACCTGTAACCAACATGGTAAACGGAATACTTGCATATTTTCATGGGACGCGCCCCAACCCCGCATGTTTGTTTCCCCTCTTCCACAATCAGTTGTCTGGGGCCTATACCCGTTCAGTCAGTTACCACCACCTCGGGCCAAAAGTTGAAGGCCCTTACGAGCCTCCGAGGGCCGATGCATTTATATCCAACATGCTTCAGTTTCCATAAAGAACCGACAGGCTTGAGTTTTTAGTGTATCGTACCGACATCCCCCTCCAATTACAGACACGAACCTGACTGCGAAGAAAACCTCTCATCATGGCATTTCAGGGAAAAGTCATCGCCATCACTGGAGGCGCTCAGGGTATTGGTCTAGCTACTGCAAAGCTTATTGCAAGCAGAGGCGCAAGTCTGGCCATTGCCGATAGCAACCCGGTGACCCTGGAAGCCGTGGAGAAGGACTTTAATGCAAACAAATGGCCAGTCCATACCACAGTCGTAGACATTCGGCAGGCCGACAAGGTAGATAATTGGATTGATAGCGTTGTGAAACGGTTTGGACATCTCGATGGTGCTGTCAACGCGGCCGGGACAGTTGGCAAGTTTCATGGTCAGAAGCCTGTAGGGGAGTTAGACGACGACGATTGGAACCTCGTTTTGGGCGTCAATGTCAATGGTGCGATCCTTCTCGAGCTGTACCTATTCATTCAACTAGAGATCGAGCTGACCCGTTGTAAAACAGGAATGATGCACTCTCTCCGTGCCGAGCTTCGCCATATACAAGATGGAGGAAGCATCGTAAACATCTCGTCTAACCTGGGCTCAAAGGGTGGCCCTGGCTGTGCCCCCTACGCAACGTCCAAGCACGCCGTCATTGGGCTCACCAAATGTGCTGCCCACGATTATGGATCCCGTGGGATTAGGGTCAACGCCGTATCCCCTGGTGGTACCTACGGGCCTTTAATGACAAGTGTGGTTGGCAATAACCCCCCTCCGCCTATTTCCGTCCTAGGAAAATATGGTCAGCCTGAAGAGGTTGCTTCTCTGATAGCATGGCTCCTGGGACCCGAGAGCACTCACAGCTCGGGAGGAATCTTCCGCGTCGACGGCGGCGAGTTTTGTTGATCGAATATTTGTGGTTGTAGGAATATTATTCTATAGCTCTCTATATCCTAGTGAGAAGTGAGAATATTCAAGTATAAGCCAACTCCGTGCATAAGGTAGAAGTGGTGTCTTTCTCGGCGATACTGTAAGCATCAGCATGCGCTGGCGGGTCGCATCATCTATCCTCGCCCAGCACCAAATTTACAGTGCCACATTCATATAACCCTGTAAAGATACCATCATAGAAGAAAGGGATGTATGTCCCGCTAGTCTGTCCTTAAAGCAGTAGTTAGCTCACAGCAGCAGCGACAAAGGTACGTCAAGGAGTAATGGCCTTCCTACGAACTTCGCCACGACTTTAGTTAGACATAAGGCACGGAAAACAAGAGCAGATAGAGCTAAGTTCGAGTACCATATAAGTGGCAACATAGTCTCCACTCTATCTCCACCCTTGGGAAGATTATCTGGACACCTGGGCATCGCGGGGATCGAATCTAGTTGTCACACCCTCGGTAAGCTTCCCATGGGGTAAATGAAGGCCAGATGGCAGCGCGCATCAGTTGTTCAAATAGCCGAGGGCGTGTTAGCATTGGTTATAATGTTATAATGTGTCGAGATACGGTGTACTTTGTTGCTGTGGAAGCTGAAGAACAAGCAGAAGAGATAGAAATAGCCGAGGGCAACCTAACGGAGAATTTAAGAAACAGCATGACAGGCGCTTCACTCATGCTCTTGGCTTGTCGCAAAAGGGCTCCATCATCCTCAGTTGCCGAGCACGAATCGATCGCTACTGTGTTTGGTTTGTTCCAAATCCAGGGAGTGCGGAGCCACAGTTCATTTAAGCTGTTGTCAGCCTGGAGACGAGTAATCGCTTGACATACACACCAGTCTTCCTAAGCACGATACCCGAAAGGAAGAATGGCCATCTTCAACTCCCCTGCTTATGGCGCTAGGATCGCTGCCAACGGACGTTTGGTCTACGTACTGATTGCCGTGAGTGTTGAATCAAGGCTGGTCCGAAACATCTGGGTTACGTGACGACTGACCGTTTGGAAATTCAGGGTGGTGCAATTTTGTTCCTCTCGGTGCTCAGGATTATCTATAATATCTATCTAAGTCCTCTCAGGACTTATCCAGGGCCCAAGTTGTCTGCCGCTACCTCTATCCCATACCTCAAAGCTGTGATTTCTGGAACCACATGCGAGTATGTGTACAAATTGCATCAGAAATACGGAGATGCTGTGCGAATCTCGCCAAACGAACTATCGTATACAAGCCCTCAAGCCTGGAAAGATATCAATCGGCACCGCCCTGGGCATCCGCTACCAGACAAAGAGTGGGCATTCTACGTTGACCCGCCTAATGGGGTTCCCTCGCTTTTCTCAGTCAAGAACGCCCAACACGCTCGACTCCGTCGTCCTCTGGCTCATGCTTTCTCGGAGAAAGCGCTGAGAAGTCAAGACTCCCTGATCAGATCCTACATCGATGCTCTGGTCAGCGGGCTCAGAGAGAAGGCAGCAGCGAGGGAGGCTGTAGATATTTCTGCCTGGCTGAACTGGACCACATTTGACATCATGGGCGAGTTGTCATTTGGTGAGCCTTTTGGTTGTCTCAAGAACCAGGAGTTCCATCCGTGGGTCAAGATCATTTTCGACATGGTCCGAGCTACGGCGATCCTGGGAGGTCTCAGGCGATATCCCGGTGCCCAAAAAATCGCAGACTTTTTGATCCCTGCTGGCAAGAAAGAACTGCCCGCCAGACACCAGCAGATGACGGATGAAAAAGTGCAACGTCGGTTGAATCTTGATACCGACCGGCCGGACTTCATGACATCTCTTTTGAAAAACAAAGACAAGCAAGAGGCTCTCACCGATGAAGAGCTGAGCAGCGGAATGTTTGCAACCATCGTGGCAGGCTCTGAGACTACAGCGACTGCCTTATCGGGCACGTATTGGTACTTGTGCCACAACCGCGACAAGCTCGAGAAGTTAAATCAAGAGGTCCGTACCTCGTTTGAGTCCCAGGATCAGATTGATATGATGAGCACGACCTCGCTCAAGTACACCACTGCGGTTGTGGAGGAGGCCATGAGGCTCTACCCTCCGGTTCCTATCGGAATGCCCCGAGTCATTGGAAAAGGGGGACTTACGGTTTTGGGGAAATATCTTCCTGCCGGTGTAGGTGTTCCTCGTCTGTCCCATTATGCAGGAGCTTCCGCTGTCATCAGCTGTGATGAGCATCAAGCAATGACTTGTAGGCTAACTGTGAATTCTGAAGACCATCGTCTCGGTGCAGCAATACGCAAGCAACCACTCTCCAAAGTACTGGAGAGACCCCGAAGCCTACGTACCGGAACGGTGGTTGGGTGATCCTAAATACGCCGATGACGATCGCAAGATTTTCCAGCCCTTTTCTCTCGGAGCCCGCAATTGCATAGGCCAAAAGTGAGTTTCCACCAAACATCCCCCGACTCCGTCATGAAAGAGGGAAAAAGAGACTAAACAGGCATGAACTGACCGGATTGTGTACAGCTTGGCCTACGCAGAAATGCGCAGCATTCTGGCCCGCCTCGTTTGGAATTTCGACGTAGAGTTAGATGACGTTGATCATAATTGGCTGAGCGGCCAGAAGACGTACATGATTTGGGAGAAAGGCCCGTTGAAGCTCAGGTTCACCAACGTGGAGCGGTCTTAATGGCCGTGGCTTTTTGAGAGTAACGGATTAGTTTAGCTACGTAATTATGAGACTGCTAAATTTTGTTGATTTTTAGAGTGTGGTATGACCTCACATCTCAACGCCTTAGTATATCGCAGGTTCCCTTCACTACCGAGGCATTTCTCGTTGAGGTGAGGATGGTTATCAGTTGACGGGATAGTAAATGAAACTTTGATCGCCCTGCGATACTTTATTCTTTGATGACAGACATGCTAAATATTGGAAACACGAGACCGGAACAGATAAAAGCCCAGAAATCCGTCCTTCAAGTTGAAAAAATAGGTCTTATACCTTAATCATTGCGTGATATGAGATCATATATGAAATTCAGCGCTTCAGGCCAAGGCGTCTATACTGGCTTGATCTCTACACCTGCGTGGTCCCCCTTCTGCCGCCACTGCTTCAATGTGTTATTGTAATCTTCCTGTCCTCTGCCCCAGATCGAGCTGCGAGCCATTCGAGCAAGCTTCTCGGGATCTTTAATATTCTCAAACTCACCCTCAGCGTTGATGTAGCTGGGCGTGCAGCCGGTTGATGCCCCAAACATGTAAGCCTGGCTTGCTATCTTCTGCGCCCACTCCTCCTCGGCATCTGCTGTTGGCTCGATGATGAAATTGTACGCGTAGTGCGGGTTGGAGGAAGCCAGAAACGATGTTTCCTTCTTGCCAGCTGCCACGAGATGCGCAACCTGTTTGGCGCCCTGGTCGGCGATGAATGTGTAGTTGGGGTTGCCACCACCTTGGATGAAGCCAGGCCAGAACATGTTGGGGAAGTCATGACTCATGATACCATGTAGCGTTGTCACGGCATGGCTCCATTTATCGTCTAGATCGATGCCGTTGCGACCAAGAACCTTGACACCCACCCTACCTGGAGGGCTATAGAGAAATGGGCTTTTATAGCCCGTGCTTAGAATAAGCACATCGATATCGTGTTGTTGTCCGTCAACGACAAGTCCATTCTCGTTGATCTCATCAATACCTCGGCCATCAGTATCAACAAGGTGAACCGAAGGATTATTAAAGGCATTGAGATACTCGTCGTGAAAGCATGGGCGCTTGCAATATCCGGCATACCACGGCTTCAACTTCGCCGCGACTTTGGGATCCTTGACCACAATATCAACGCGATCGCGTATCTTGCTTTGTCTCTCTAGGTCGAGCTCCTCTAAGTAGGCGTAATACTCTTGGATTTCCTCTGGTGTTTTCGGGTCATGGCTGGGCGAGCCTGTCATCACGCTATAGGACAGCATGGTGGTCCAGCCGTCGTTGACTAGATCAACTTTGGGCTTGGGATCGCGGTTGTTCATGTATGCGCAGAAGTTGAGGCACCTATCTTCCCACCAGCCAGGCTTGTTTCCGATCTGTTTTTTGAACAAGATTTCGTCCGTCTCGCGGTTGCCTCTAAAGTCGACAGCAGACGGTGTCCGCTGAAACACGTAAACATCTTTGGCCCATTTCGCTATTTCAGGTAGGATCTGAACCGCGGAAGCCCCTGTTCCGATGAGTCCGACTTTTTTGTCTTTCAGGCGAGTCAAGGATGGATCATCGGGTGTTCCCCCAGTGACATTGTAATCCCATCGAGCAGGGTGGAAGCAGTCTCCACCAAAGGTCTCGATACCTTTAATCCGAGGAACTTGAGGAACCAACATAAGACCCGTGGTCAGAATGACGAAACGAGATCTCACAGTGACGGCATCACGCTCTCCGCCACCGTAAATCAGTTCAGCGAGTTTCATAACCCATTCTTTTGTTTGATCATCCCAGGTGCAGTCGAGCATTTGGGTTCGAAACCAAACTCGTTCGGTAAAGTCATACTGCTTGGCTATCCGCTCATGTTGCTCCCGAATCTCTTTCCCAGAGGCATACTTGTTTTTCGGCATATATCCGGTCTCCTCCAGAAGAGGCATGTAGATGTAGCTTTCGACATCACACATGAGGCCCGGATAGCGGTTCCAGTACCAGGTACCACCAAATCCAGCTGCAGTATCGATGAACTGGAGATTCTCGGGTTTAACTCCAGCTTCTATGAGCCTCGCTGCAAAGACGAGAGCCCCAATTCCTGTCCCAACGATTGCGAAGTCACGCCTGTCGCCATCGACAGCGCGGGGCAGCGTGTCATATATCGATTGATCAGCCCAAGGGTCTTGCTTGAAATGCTGAAATTTTGGCAGGTTGTACAAGTCGGTGAATTGGCTACGGCCATCACTGCGAAGGCGCTTGTCATGTTCCTTTTTGTATCGCTCCTTAATTTCAACCAGCGGTGTTGCAGGCTTGGTGAGGTTTGCAGAGCCGCGAACGCCGTTGGTCTCTGCTGATGGACTCATGGTAGACTTTCTATTACCAGTTTGAATACTTTATATGTGTTGCTAACAAATAACAGGAGAAATGCGTTGATCGAGCCAGCATACTAATCAAAACGGCGTAGCTTGTTTTATGTTACCATAGAACCGTTTGCTGTACACGCGATGCTTGAACTAAACTCGGAACGATTTACCTGCAGAGTCTCCTCGGTTATCTTAAGTCTCATAATTTCACCGAGGGCGTCTTTGAGGGATAGAAAATACCCAAGGGGCTTGATGGGAAGAGGTTTGCGGAGGTGAAGTAACCGAAGTTATATCATAGGAGTAGCTACGAAGTACAATAAATAAAGACCTCGGCTCTATTTCACGAGAAAATCGGTTAGTCTTCAGTTGTACCAAGGCATAACGTCGTCGTCCGACAGCCCGGGAACCTTGGGATCCTCACTCGAGGAGTACGCTTATAATCAACGCGAACCTATAGAGCACATGAAAAAAGATGTCCGATTACCGAATATTTACCATCTCTCCATATTGCGGCCTGGCTTTGCAATTACTCCAGGATGGGCTCATGTAGCTTCCATGCTCGGTGGTCCGGCGCCCTAGCCAATTCTATACTCTGTTTACACTTCTCATTCGTGAAGTCAGGGTCCTTCCTAACCAGGAAACCCTCGTCTCCTGGCAGAACCTCTATAGCTTCTCCGGATATGTCGCTGGTTATCACATGTTCGAATGCACTTGTCAGAGCCTCCAATGTGATCAAATGATCTCTTGCTTCGGCTTTCTCGCAGAAGCTCCCGGTAGAGATTCCGGTTGCTCCAATGCTAGGACAGATGGTATTCAGAGTGATCTGCTCCCTAGGCAAATATCTGCCAAAGGCCCGTGTGAACCCGACCACGGCGCTTAATAAAGTCAATACTAGACCAATCACTTGTTTTGTCTTAATGCAGTAATGAAGACTCACTGCTCAGAAGCGGTGTAGACCGGCAAAGTTGGGATGCAATAGAAGCCGCAGGCTGAGGCGGCTGAGCAGACTTGACACAGAAAGAAGGACACGTCAGTTTGGTTGGCAACCTCTACACTCCTATCGCATTTGCAACCTACCCTTGCCGCGGAAGCCCTTCATGTTCGGCTCTTGACGTCTGAATTGAGAGATGGCCAAGGCCGCCGAATAAAGAGCGCCATTTGCGTTGACTTCGAAAACCTCGAGATTAGGCTTCTCGAATTTACCACTTCTGGTTCCAAGGTCTTCAGGAAGCCAATGTTGCTCTGATATCTGCGCAATAGGGAAGACGTAGTCGATGCGGCCGAGCTGCTTGACCGCGGACTCAAACGCCCGGCGCTGGGATTCCCAGTCCGACACGTCGACATGTACGGCCCAAGCCACCTGGTTACCAACTTTTGAGTTGAGTTCCGCAGCGACCTGGTCGGCGGCCGTGGAATTCCAGTCGGCGATGAATATCTTCATTCTAAATATTGTGAGTATGACTGGCCTAACGACTCGATGCCGTGTGGGAAAACATGACAAATTCGACTTAACTGTTTGCCTACAAGGTGCGCTGCGAGTGAGCGCGCGATGCCGCTAGCACCACCTTTTGTCACACATCAGCATCTTTAAGTCTACCATATTCAAAGGAGAATTCGGAAGCTTTCAAGGTACCGGTGATATAAGCGGTCTCTCCGACGAGCGACATTTTCACAACCTGTGATCTTACGAGATTTCGAGAGACCTTGTGCCGGAGGAATATGAGCTGAAAAGGGCCGTAGGGTAACAAAGAGATCGATAACGGTCTGTCTGGAAGCTTTAATGACCATCTATTGGAAAAGATACTGCCGAGGCTTCGGAGTTCAGGCCAGTGTTATCTTCTCATAGCGGTCTCGTACAGAGCATTTACCTCATGCAGGTGTCTCGGATCCCGCCTCCACTATCCCAGCTTCTCCAAACTTCAAGAAAGACACCTCGGCAATGACAAGTACCTCGGCAATACTAGGTACCTTTTCTTTAGGTCGAGTCTGATAACTAGGTTGGTCTACAGTAGGTTAAACACAAAACATTCGTTTCTAGGATATCACTTTTGAAACACATGAACGCTGTAGAATGGATATGGTTACACGGGATGGCTGGGGTAGCATTACGATGCTTGTCCTTAGGCAAGCCAGGCAGTAGAGAGGGGGTAGGGCAGTTACTTAGGCAGAGCTCAACGGGAAATTACCCAAAGGCAGTTTCTAGGTGTACTTCTCTATATTTAAGACTAATAGAGTTTAGTAGTCCTGGCGCTATCTAGCGGTTAGTTAGTTTGAGACTCTTTGTTCAGCAGGTTGTACGACCACAAGTTGTGTGGCGGTGCAGTGTGGCGCAAGTCAAGTGTGGTTTCAAAGGATGGTGATATAACCTCTCGAAATAAGTTTATACCTGAAGATGAATAGATTAAATATTCCGGACATGTATAGATTGTAGATTACCAACCATCACTAGTGTCTTATTTTGGAGGTTACAATCTGCGAACTCGGGCGTAATTATTGCCGGCACGGTTTCACAGTCGCGACCGAGAGATGATCATTTTCTTCATGTACCTAGTAAGCTTACTCTTTCCTAAATTGAGGAAATGATCTGTCAATAGTACGTGAACTCTAGGAATCGCTCGGCGTTACTTATCGCGTCAAACCCGACGAGACGGTGCTGTCTAATGCTGGCTGGAGTGGTCCCAGTGGAAGCTCGAGCTATAGAACTGCAATTAGGATTTTCATGGCCGCTAGCTACTAGCACAACTAAGATAGGAATCCGAGATAGCTCCTTAGTATTACCCAAGGTGACAATTACAGCTGCTCAGTGGTATTATATCCAGTACTCTGCTGATATAAACATTGATTTGCATTGCTTTACTAATATTATCAACAGTAGAATTAATCCGATACTAACTTCACACCGGCCTTAATCTTTTGTTTTTAACAAGACTTCACGCCAGGGACTCAACAGACGCTCTGGAAAATCGACAATGTAGACAACGAAGTAAAACCCTCAACTATGCCCTCACAGTTACTACCCACACGTTCCCTTGGTGCCACTAACCCAGCCCGACCAGGATTGCCCGCCATTGGCGTCGTTGTGGTTGAAGGACAGGTAGCACCTGCTGGTGGATTGGTTAAAGACGAAGACGGTACAGGAAGAGCTCCGGTCACACTTGTGGGCGCAGTCGTCGAGAGTCGAGATGCTGTCTGGGGAAATTCCGAAGACAGCGTAATTACACTTGATCTCCATAGTGCCGAGGCACTGTGGTGGATCCGCGGGGCACGTGACAACTACTGCAGCTTCTGAAGTTGTTGTGGCCGGCTCAGTAGTGGTCTCTGTCGAGCTGAGCGACGTCATGAAGGTGGTCAGGGTTGTATCGGTAGTAGTGTCTACTAAAGATTCGGTAGTTGAGCTAGTAGTAGTCTCGGTTGCCGAAATTTCAGTGGTGGAAGCTGTTGAGGTTTCCGAGACAGTGCTTGATGTAGCGTCGGTAGTAGAACTGGTCGCTATTTCGATTGTCGAGCCTGTGCTGGTTTCACTGGCCAGAGTACCAGTAGTTGAGGCGGACGTTGTCTCGACAGAAGACTCTGACACGGTGGTTTCGGTGGCCAACGCAGTCAGGCTGGTTGGGCTTGAGGGCTTGCACTTCCCGGCCGCAGCGATGCCTGCGACCATGGAAAATACTAAGAGGGGGCGAATGGCGACCATGACGAATATCGGTGGAGTTGAAACGAATGAACTGCCAGCAACAAACTGGACGTAAAAACGAAGGACGAGGGTGAGATAAGACGTGACTGAATGTGGATTCACCGGCGTCTTGCGAGGGACTTATAACTACTTGGCATCATTGATGCTCATCACCTAGGCTTAGTGATAGTTTTAACCCCTATATCGGGCTCATTTCCGGCATGCGCCGCGGCTGAGCCCGTCACAAGTGGCTGTATACTATGGCTGACTGCGCCCGCTCCTCCTGGCGTGGTTGTTGGTTCGATGGCTCTTCGCGCCTCAGTCGTCCCAATACATAGTACGGGTAGTGCCCATACTATCAGCTAGCCGAAGACGCCTTAGTTGTTCAGGTCAGGTAAAACTGGAAAGCAATACGGATATAGCGGGACGTTTTAGGCTGTAGATCCCTGTCCCTAACATAGTTCTCCCCGTGCTTGGCGATCCCGATCGCCAGGCCCCTGGCTCCGTGCCTAAGTGGGAGCCAACTAAAGAAGACAGATGGCAGCAGGTAGAGTTCGAAGTGCCGAGCGGCAATTACATACCACTGACGAGTTTCCTAAATTGGCCACGACAGCGGGCTTGGGCCCTTGTACGCAAACATCCAGGCGGTTGAATTCCCAGATACCTGACAACACTGATAGCTGTAAAGCATCGCTAAAAGGTTGATCCGAGTATCTCTATTCCTTCGCCCTCGTCAGCCAATAAACCATGATTGCATGTAGGCGATGGGTTGCACGAGTACTTGTGACTGGCGTGACAGTCACAGAACTTTGGCTAAGACGGAATAAACGGCAATCTGGATTGCGTCTGGAGTCAGAAACAGAAGTCTGGCCATTTTATTAGCATGTGTTATCTCATCAATCCAATTACACGAGTCCCTTGCAGTTAATGCTCATCTTCCACTGAAGCGCCGAAAGTAGGGAGCTAATACGACCGGTCAAGAAATCGGCGCCACCGGCACCGCTAGAGGAAGCCAACGCTGTTTCACTAAAAGCGTTCTAGTCATTCGGGAGTGCGCGGACTCGACGATACGGTACTCTCGGCAATGATGGCGCAATGGATAAGACTGATGAGTGGCCCGACCGGTTCATTGACGCGCCATATGCTGCCAGTAATAAGGTGATATCTTTTTTTTTCTCAAAAGAATAGAAACAAAGAGAAAAAAAAAAGAAAAAAAAAGAAGGTGCTTGCATCCAAGGGTGTAGGGTAGTTCATTCATATGCACTTTAGTGGTCAAGAGCCATCACTCTTAGTGCATATCCCGTTCGTTGAGGCCAGTTCCTCGCGTTGCCCTGACATGGTTGTAGGCGAATCATCGCGATCCGCTATGGGAAAGAATATCCTTGGGGTCGTGCCCGCGGTCGGTTGACTTTGTCTGTTTCTCTTTTTCTGTTGTCCCGTGAAAAGATTAGTTGCGACCTTGGATATGAAAATGCAATGGTAATTTATTTGGTGCATCTAGAACATATAAAAATAGAAACTACTACATGTTCTCTATCTATCTATTTTGCTTTATTTCCATCAAGGGGTATAGCTTCCACAGTTCAAAAAACTGCATGTTCTCGACCAATACCGTACCATCTCATGAAATTCGCTTACTTTTGACTTTGTATTAGCGTAGCTTGGCGTGCCACGCCTGGGGCGGGGATAGGCGGCAGAATAAGCCCCTTACTAAAAATAGCTAGGTAGCTTATTCCTACTTCTAACCTTATCCCTCCCTTAAAGCTACTTTTAATACTAGAGGAATATAACCCCTGCCGCTGGCTTTATTAATATTATATATATGTTTTTTAGTATTAAAGAGGATTAAGAAGCTATTTAAGGCTAATTAATTAGATATTATAGATAACTTTAAGATTGTAGTATATTTTAAGATTAGATAGACCTACTGCCTTAAGTATTAACTCCCCTCTTTATTAGGTTAAGAAGAGGGTATTTCCTTAGTTAAAT
>JAADYS010002792.1:0-27461 GCA_012931995.1 Fusarium albosuccineum
TATAGAAGCCATACCCTTAATAGGAATAAGTAAATAGATAGCAGAGAAGGCTGTAATTAGAGGACTCAGACCTGTCGCAGTTGGGAGCCCACAGACTGTTGCAGACGAAATGGAACGCTGGATCCGGGAGGGAGACTTGGATGGGTTCAACGTTGGCTATGTCACGACTCCTGGAACGTTTGAGGAAGTTGTGGAACTATTGGTGCCCGAGCTTCGACGCCGGGGGCTTTACCCTGAGGCGCCTAGCAGTGATGAAGGTGGTTATACTTTGCGTGAGAGCGTGTACGACCGAGGCCAAGCAGGCCTACGAGACGACCACACAGGAACACAGTACAAGTATAATGTGTACAAGGAGGAGTAGGTGCTCTACACAGAGGATACCGACTTACACAATAAACTGATACCTGCATACAATTGTTACCCCAGAAAACCTTGTTGCCAAGAGCCGTTAACTACCGAAGAGCCGTAGTAGTGCACAAGGGTGGCGCTCCCTATTGTCACACAAAGCATGGGAATGAGGTGTGTGGGTGTGAACCTCGCAGGAGATATTTGGTCCAATACTACTTAATAATCATGTACCTAAACTACTTGGTCCAAGCTTCAGAGACCTTACGATACCTATGATAGGAAAGTGACTCCCGAGCTGGCATTGTGGCCCGAGCTGAGGTACCTACCCTGGGCTCTGGGAGTTTCTCTACTACTCTATTTAACCAAGCTTGATACAAAGGGTTAGCTAATAACTTTTTATCATTAAAGAGCCCTAAGAGTGATTTCAAAGATTGCAACTCGATTCGAAATGTGAATGTTGTGAAGGGGCATCCAAGTAGAGAAAGTGGCCGTTTGATCAACCGATCAACCCCTCAACCACATTCTCGTATGATCACGACGTCTATAACTGAGCTATTCAACGGTCAACTTCAAAAAGACATCTGTAGCATGAGGTTTAACGCCACAGATAAATCTAGCATATGCTCTCGTTTAAAATAGGTAGTGATGATTTACGTTTCTAAGCATGGTATGACCAACTAATTTTAACTTCAACATCAGGATTTCTATGCAATACATACTCTGCTAGTCACCCGAGAATGAGATTTCTTCTCAGACATTTAGCCTAGGATCGTCCAGGCACTGAAGCTCAGCCAACAGCACATGGCGTCCCACCCAACACTGCTCACAGCCGGATGTTCATACAAAGCAGTCCTTATCTGTTCAGAATCCTCACCTTCACTCATGACGTTGCGAATCGCGGTTGCAGGCAGGGAGACCATTTCCCCAGCACGAACAACGAATGGGAGTTGTTGTGAAAAGATAGGAGCTTTCGGGGCAGCCAGAATGCCGTTCATAAGGAGCGGAGCAAAGACAATTATGTGAGGCGTAAGAAGGAGATACATGAAGTTGGGATGACCAATATTGCCTGGAATAGCGATGGCACAGCCCAGGTTGATAGCAAGAACGACGAGCCACACGATGGACAGCCAAGAACTTGTTGTGGGTGGCTCTGACTGCCGCGCTGTACCTTCTTTGGTCCCTGTCTGTTCTGTACTTGTCGCACTTTGTGAGGCGCTAAATCCACCAAAGACGGTAAAGGCAAGGAAGGGCAGGTTTTCTGCAAACGAGATGGCGACAATCTGGCCAAGAAGCACAAACATCCAAAGATGGGGTACCCTCCTTCTCTGGGCCGAAAACCGAGCCATGTCAGCATCCAATCCGGCTGAAACCCCAATTGACCCACCCTGCGCTGCGAGCATAACGCTCCAGATTGCGCAGAAGCCAAAGATCTGCAGTGACCAGGTGGCTTCTCTAGCAATGACACCCAAGCTTGCTTGAACAGAGTCGTGTCACGCAGCCATTGCCCGAGATAGAGCTGGCTACTGGCCTCGACAGATGTTGCGGACGCCCATTGACATGTCGTCGCGACGCTCAGGGCAGCGAGGGCGCTAAAGACCAAGATGGCGCTGCGCCGGCGGGACACATTGCCCCTTTAAGGCGCGCAAGCTGACGGCCGCCAGACGAGATGGATGCATCGCCCTGTGATGACGGCGCAGGTGAGCAAATACAGTACCCCGCCAAGATAGTAAGTAATTGGGCGCGCATTGGAGACGTCAACCATGATTTTTCAGTGGCCAATTCGGACAATCTGACTTTCACGGGCCCGTCCATGGCACCACGACCCGCAACTGCCTCGGCCCGGCGCATGAAATGTGACGGATCTTCGGTGTTAGTGCCAATGGAAATGGGCCAATTAATCAGGGAAGTGTCTCAACAAAATAGCCAAAAAGTAAAACGCTAAAGGAGGGTCCAAGAAGCCCCCGACCGTTGCCACGAGGTTTAAACACTGACGTTTAAAAGAACATGGTGCAGCTGGACTACACAAGAGATGATGGCATCGTCTGAGTCGGAACATCGCCCTGACCCGAGAACCCGGGTCGCCGTCGTCGGCACGGGACTCGCGGGCCTGACGACAGCGTATCTGCTGCGAAGCGACCAAAAAAGGCGGTATGCCGTGACGTTGTTTGAACAGGTGCGTCGGGCGTCCCATATCGACGGCCATTGTCCGCCGCTGACACTTGTCTCTTCCAGGCCGACAGCCTCGCGTTCGACTCGGCATCCGTCACCATCAAGAACGAAACGACCGATGTTGTAGAGCGCCTCGACCTGCCCATGCGCGCCAGCGCCGGTGGCTACTACAGCAATCTGCTGCGCATGTACCACCACCTTCGAGTACCTCTTCATCCGATCCGCTTCCTTTTCGTCTTCGCCAAGGCGCTGTCGACGACAACCGATGGAACGGCCCGACCGAGAACCTCCCGAGACGCCGCGAACGAGACCTACTTTGTCCACGCATCGAATCTGCATCAGACGCCACCGCCATGGCCCGGCAATCGCGGCTTCATCCCACACATAATCGAGATCCTGTACCTAATCGTTTGTCAATTCTGGTTCACGCTGGCGTGTTTCCTGGTCAGCCCGCTGGATGAAGATGCGTCGGCAACGGGCTCCTGCGAGTCATTGGCCGAATACCTCGAGAGAATACGACTGCCTCGACGATACGCATCGCATTACGTGGTCCCGCTGATGAGCAGTGTATCGACTTGCTCCCACGAGGAAATGCTGGCGTTCCCGGCGAGCGACATCGTCAATTACAAGAAGCTTTCCCACGGGCAGCAGCACTATACCATCTGCGGAGGAGTATCTCAGGTGGAATCGAGATTGGCTGTGGGTTTGGAGGACGTGAGGGTCAATAGCCGTGTGATGGAGGTGATGCCGAGTTCGGATGGGACGGAGGTGACGGTTCGCTGGCAATCGACAGTCGATGGATCGGGCCACATCAACGAGCAGGTCTTTGATCGTGTTGTCCTCTCTGTGTCGCCAGATGTCGCGGGCAAGATCTTTCGACCTGTGAGGTCCATGGTGGAGAGGCTGCCTACACGGCGTGTAGAAAGCTCCGTCTTGAGGCCAGAGGAAATGGAAGGACAGTCGGTGGTTCGCGTGGCTGATGGCAGCGACGCCGAGACAGCTGCCTGCGCACATCACCTCGCTAACGCCCCGCCATCCCAGGTCATAACCCTGAGGACGCTGTTCCCTGCGACAGGCAATGTTCGAACCGAGGCCCTTCATACAATGCCAAGTGGGGTCGTGGTCAGCACTTGTCCCCTGGAGGAAGATGCCGATTCGAAAGCAATCCTCAAAAAAGCCAAGTTCACGAGGACACTGCGTAGTACCAAGGGCAGAGCTGTAGTGCAGCAGCTCATGGGTGAGTCCAGATCTCCCAAGAAGGCTCAAGACGAGGTGGTCACTGCCTGGGTCAACGGACAGGACAATGTCTGGCTGGTCGGGGCCTGGTGCTGGGACGGCATGGTTCTCCTTGAAGGATGCATTGTGTCAGCTATGAGAGTAGCGTCAGATTTTGGCGTCAGGATTCCTTGGGAGTAGAATAACGAGATGATCAATGACGAGTTCATGAAGGATGCCTCTTTTTAGCGTAAACCCTATATAAGCATAATGATATGCACGTTTGTGGCGTTTAGTGGCTTATCGGGGTATGGACCCAACCGTGAATCTGTCAACCTTGGCCAATGACCCAATCAACAGCTCTCTGTATCACTTCAAAAGGTTACACAGGCCATCTGCGGTAACACCTTTAAAAATGGAGACGTCCTCAAGCCAAAGCGGCTTTGCTTTGGGATTTGTTGGAGGAATTGTCTTTACCCTGGCCGTGGTGGCAGTTGTCGGCCTGGTGGTGATGCGGATGAGTGATATCTATGGCCTCGGACATTGGAAGCTCAACGTAAGATCTCCGCCGGAGTCTATGTGGATGAATGTCGGTTACTGGTAAGCACAACCCCTGCCAAAGTCCTCTAGTGAGGTGTTAGCTGACACACTTAGGAAAACGCCACAAGGCGAGCCCGTCGAAGATTTCCGCGATGCCTGCCGAGGCCTGCTCAAGCAAGTCGTTGGTTTAGCTGGACTACTAGATCAAGATCTCATCGCAACTGGAGCACCAGGGTCTCTTGCTATTCTGGACCTCGGGTTTGGGTGTGGGGATCAGACCTGGGAGCTTGCGCGTCTGGCCCAGTCTCAAGGCTTCCGTGATTTCCGTTACGTTGGACTGACCCTCAACGATGCCCAAGTCCAAACATCACGCCGGAAAATTTACCGCGAAGTAGCGAGTGCAGGTGCAGATGCGGGTCCTGTAACTGCCGAGTCGTTCAGTCTCTTCTGTGCAAACGCTGCAAAGCCCGAGACCTGGACTCCACAGGTCTCTGATGCCGTCTATTCGCTGGCCGATGAGAGATTTACCGAGAGGTGGCTGCTTGCACTTGATTGTTTATATCACTTCTCACCATCAAGGAAGCCGGTCTTTGAGCACGCGGCAAGAGAGCTTGATGCAAACTTTATGGCATTTGACCTCCTCATCAATGAATCCGCTTCTACTGCGGATATTCTAAAGGCCAGAGCCATCGGCAAGATGATGGGATGCCCTCTACGCACGTTCCTGTCCGAGAAGGAGTATAGGGACCAGCTGGTTGAGTGCGGATATGACCGAAAGCTGATAACGGTCAAGGAAATCACAGATGACGTCTTCTCGGGCTTGGTCCGGTTTATGGACCGGCAGGATCAGTTACTCGGAGAGTATGGCGTGTCGCTGGGAGGTCTCAAACTGGCCGGGCGGTTGTTCAACTGGTTTGATAGGTCAAGGGTCGTCAGAGCGGTCGTTGTCGTAGCCCGCACCAAGAGCAAGACAGGTTGATGGCATAAACAGAAATCCACATTGTTTCTTGTTTTTCACGTCTGTTGCATGCATGGAGATGTGAAAGAGAGGTGGATCAATCACTTGAATTGTTTCTCCCACTGGCCCCTTTTGGTGTTGAGAGCTGCGAATCCACCGGGCCAGCATCTGGCCTGCACACTCGTCGGGGAATAGCCATTCTAGGCAAACCCGGCCCCGCCGGACCTGACGACACCAGGGAAGAAAAAATGACATGACCTTGTTCTCTTATGCGTTTCACCAAAACTCTCCGTCCGGCTGCATGTCATAATACATTACAGGAATTCGCGTATCCAGTGCGGTGGGTGGTTGGTTTGGAACTTTGGATCCAGCAGTGAGGATGGGCAAGGTTGTTTGTTTAGTGGAGGAATATCCTTAAACCGGCACACTATTAACTTTTGAACTGTGGCTTTTCTCCTTCCTATACAACGGAAAAGCAAAGTCTAGTGTGGCTGCTCTCACTCAGGCTGAAGAGCATGATGGACGTGGGAGTGCGAAAACCGGACATGTTGACCGGTCGGGCGCGGAAAAACACTCAGTCGCATCGGGCGGCTGCATTGGTGAGTGACGGACCGTGATAGCTGCACGTAATCAATCGGGGCTGCAAAGATTTCACATGACAATTTACCTGCGGGTGCGGCCCCCGTTTGTCGGACCACGCGTCGAGTGAGTGAGTGCCGTGTGGGCAGAGCCGGGAGCTCGGGGTGCAGGCCAGATGCAGCGTCCGGAGCCGGAGGGTTGGGTTGCATTCCACCATGATGGCGTCGGCCGATTCACGAGGCATGCCATCCATATCCATCGCCGGCCTGATGGTAGAGTTCATCGGCTCAGGCGATCAGTCAGTCATCGCCGGGCACTGAATGGCCACCTGCCGACTCCCTCGACTTTACCGAGCCGTTGCTAAAAGTAACCACATGGCCGCACGGATGTATTTCCAAGGGTTGGTGCCCCCCCAATCCGGGGTGATGGGACGAGTTATGCCACGAGTAGGAAGCATCTGGCACTCCCGTCGACAGGGGTCTGCCGCCGGAACCACCACATCGGCGTCCGCTTTGGCGTTTCATCGCTGGCGAAAAGAAGACGACGGCCCCGTCCGCGGGCGGGACGAGGCCCCCTTCTTGGAACGGGAGCCGCACTGTTGAAACTGCGCCTGCGTAGGGCCCGTATCAGGTTCAACGTCCTCGGTGGACCTGCTCAGCTCGGGCCCGTGGCGACTGAATTCTCGGGTCCTGAGGAGCCTCTTGTTTCAGTTCCTGGCGGCACTTGGGGCCTTGTTTGTTTGAACAGAGCAAGAGATGGCCTCGTCCCTGCGCCCTCCGTTACGTCAAATCTCACCCTGCCACGTTTCAACGCGAGCTGAATTACGACTTCTCTTTCCAGGTGGTCTCGGAGTTGCCTTTTTGCTCCCCCTGGCCTTGGGTCCGTGGCAGCCCGCAATCGGTCGACATGGGTGACCCACGCGCACGCGCAGCCCGATCCAGAAGACCAAGGTCCGGGCAATTCGATGGACAAGGGTAGGGCGACGTCACGAACCACCCCTTGGGCTTAACAGGGGCGAGTTATAGTATACCCGGGCAGCAAAAGAGAGGCCACCCATGTTTGCGGGGTTAGGATCGAGGGAGTCGCTTAACCATTCATCATCCCTCCCGCCCCCCGTCGTCTCAGGAAACTCTCGTTTACCCTTCTCTTCTTCTTTTTCGTTTCTTTCGTCCCGAATTTTATGTGGCGGTCGAGAATGTAGCGCGGCCCAGCCATGAAGCTAACGCCTCGCGACGACGAAGAAGACGGACCCGTCCATGGCTTTGTTAACCCATACCCCGAGCTGAACGCCGGCCTGTGGACGCTGTTTGCCGGCGCGACCATCTTTCTCGGCCTGCGGCTATGGGTCAAGATAACTCGGCGCCATGGAATGTGGTATGATGACTACATCCTCATTGTCTCGTGGGTAAGTTGGGATCCTTTCTATTCTTCCTGTACACAGCTAACAAGCTCTTAGATCATCCTCCTCTCCACCAACAGCCTCATCATCCACCAATTCGCAACCGGATACGTACTCGAAGACTCGACGCAGGAGTGGGATGACCGCATGCACATCCTGATCAACATCTCATCCTGCGGCACCCTGATCGGACAAGCATGGACCAAGACGGCCTTTGGAGTGACCCTGTTGCGGATGAGCAACCAGTGGCAGAAATGGATCCTGTGGTTCTGTATCGTCACCATGAACGTATATATGGTCCTCAAGGTCATCTTGCAGTGGGCCAAGGTTTGCGACAAGGATAGCTATCAGGAATGGTACCGGCTCGACTTTTGTATTGGGTGGAACTTTAGAGACAACTTCAAAGAGGGAGGCAATGGTGAGTCACCTATATCGAGAGGGGTGGGGGTTTTACTAACAAAGTGTCCAGTCTACAACATTATCATGGATTTCATTTTTGCAGCTTTTCCTTGGTTGATTACACGTTCACTTGAGATGCGGCGCGTCGAAAAGGTTGGACTCTGCCTGACCATGAGTCTTGGAATGATGTAAGCTTGACACTTTACGCATGTCATCGATATCTTGCTTACAGTCTTGCAGTGTTGCTATTGTTTCGGCAATTCGTGTTGGATGGAAGGATCAAGGGAACGAGCGCGACGAGTACTATATGTGTAAGTCCCCGGCGGCACCGCCTTGAAGAACCTCACTGACAGATGTTGTAGGGCGAAATGGAATGTCACAGATCTGGTACTCGTCTGAAGTTGCTGGAACAATCATCGTACAGTGCATACCCATATTGCGACCAATCCTCCGCGACATCCACACATCCCTCACATCACGAAAGCTCGACTCCGACGGAAGAAGCACGGCCTGGACACACTCGCGCAGCACAAAACACATATCGAACCCTCCCCCTGGACTAGCAGTCGGCGGCGACGAACACGACGTTGAGCGCCAAGACAGAATGGAACTTCGGGACATACCCGAAGAGCAAGAACCCTCGCCATTCTGGGGCAAGAACCGATCATCATCACCGTCGGAGGAGTTTAGGGGCCCCAGCTTGACGTCGCCGCGGTCTGATTCTTGGCCGCTGGGCGGCGGGGAGTCCGTGAGGAGCATGGACATGGGGCAGGAGAGGGTATCTCATTCTAGCATTGGTTTAGCAATCGAGGGAGATGGGCAACAGGGACTATCACCGCCGCCTCGCAGGACATAAGAGGCTGGCTCTCGCGCAAATTTTTCATTTTGTATTATTATGGCTAGATGTCCGCATAGAAACGAAGTTATGTAATAGTTCTTTGTTATATAGCCCTGCCTTGACGGCGCAACAACAAATTCTCTTCGTGTAAGTTTAATTCAGCCCTGGTCAATATGCGATCCCATGGCCCATGCTGCACACCACCTTCACTGGTGGCTTCGTGCACGGACTGATCGACTGATCTCAGTTGCACCTGTAACTGAAGTCTATTTCAACCGTTCAAACACACAACGTTTGTCTGACTCTTGGCGAGCACTACCAAGCTTGTCCCAGACAAATGAACATGAAACTCTGCCTCTATCCGCTTTCGTCTTGAATACCCCATCTAGCCTACAGCTTCGGACGAGATGCCTCTTGAGTAGTTAAAGTTGACGCCGTTGCAACAGATCGCAGATCGGGCAACCCCTGTCCCACCCACCCATCCATGGACTGCTGATACAGCTCCTGCTGCTGCGCCATCGAAGGAGCGGGTCCTTCTAGACCTCTCCTCTTTCTGCTCTCGGCTGTCTCAACTAGCCAAGCCTCGCTATCACTATCTCCGTCCGAGTCTTGGAACACGTAAGACCTAGTTTCGCAATTGCTCCATGAAGTCCCGCAACCCCTTGTGCTGTTTTCCCAGTCATTGGAGAGGTAGTGCAGAAAGCTCCCATGAGCTACCAGGGCAACATGGATCTCCTCTTCCATCTCTTGACTCAGTGCTCTGGCCTTTTCTCTGAGAAATCTCCTCACTGTTCGAGCACGAGCTGCACAGGCGCTGCTGACGGGGCTATTTGGCCCGTAGAGGTTTTTGTCAAACCAACCCTGGTGGACCAAGGCAAGATCAACCGGCCATCCATTCTCAGCGGTCTTGGTCTTTAGAACATCCACCTCGCTTCCCGTATCACACCCATAGTCGAAGATCTCCTGTGCCTCCGGAATGGCGATAATCTTTTGTGTTTGGACCGTTGGATGGAAGACTAGGTATGCTGTGTGGAGAGCCCGAGTCATGGGTGAAGAAACGACGAGCTTTATTTTGGACTGGCCCTGGAATAGCGTCTGGCGGAGCGTTGCACACTGATCTTCGCCAAGAGGAGTCAGAGCGGGGTCCTCTAGATTGAAGTATTCTTCGCCCAAGTTATGGAACCCCTGGGCGTGGCGGACGCAGTGGATGATGACCGGGCTTGTCATTTTGGCGGTAGGACGGCGCTGAAGACGTTGAACGCAGGCAGTAAACAGCAGCACAGTGAGACAATTGGAAAGAGACGTCGATTTCAGATATTTAACCCGTGGAAACAACGAGGGGACTCGCCATCCGACCCTGCCCAACCTGCCGTTACCGCTTACTGCAGATGCCGGATCCATCGAGACGCGTCAAGGGCGCGCTTAGTACCAGACCCATTTTGGCAACTCAGCGCGGCAGTTGAGAAAACGTGCGAGATCCCTTGATCGACAGAGGTGCACGACTTGACCCATCAAAACAACCTCGTGCATGAAATCTGAGCAATGGCGCAGAGAAAAGCATTATTAAGGCAGGATCGCGCATCAGATATCGGATCAAGATCCACAACTAACAAGGGACGAGGGCTATTATCTCTGTTGATCACCATGCCAAGCACGATTTTCTTAGGGCTGTTAAATTCAGCTCGGCACTTTAAACATGACTATTGCTTTAAAGGAGCATGAAGTTATCGCTCATCGATCCTGATGAGGTCTGATACCACTTGAGGTTGGGATCCTGTGTCTTGCGCAACGCCCACAGATCCCTTGCCAAATTAGTGATCTGCGACCAAATCGCCAAGTCTGATCTGTCAAGAAAGAAGTTGAGACACTTGAGCATGCGGTGCTGGAGTTCGACATGGCGTATTTCGAATGCAATAATGGCTACCGGCCAGACCATGGGAGAGAAGCGCTGGGTGGTGCAGATTTGCAGCGCCTCAAGGTGAGGCATCGACTGCTCGACGAGCGACTGCACGTCTGCTACAGGCATCTCCTTCAACGTGCGCTTCATATGAATCAGAGCTGCATAGTAAAAGGTGCAGCCGTGGTGGTAGATCAAGTCGCCGTATTCCTTGCTCTCAAACGCATCCGACTTGCTAGGAGCGCACAGGTATAGCTCAAGCTCGAGTCGGTCCAGGACCTGTCGAGACGGTGCATTTTCATGGTCTGTGGGGCGTCCGTTTGAGAACTTCTTACGCATTTGAAGGTTGTTCATGGAGTGGATTCCTTGCAACAACGGCTGAGGCAGGCCAAAGGACATGTACAGCGCATAAGGCTTTGGCTGTGACGCAGGATCATACTCAAAGTGCCAGAAGGACGTTTCGTGTCCATCGAACAATAGCTGTGCTTGGACAAGAGTTGCCATGCCAATGAACATCTGGTAGACGGCCGAGGCTGCCTCATTCTGTCGCCAGACCTGGGGCTCAATGTGGTTCACCCACTCAACAGCTCCTCGGAAGTGAAGGCGCCAGAACTGGGTGGGCAACGTGATGGCTTCGTTCATGATGCACATGACGACGGATGCCAAAAGAGACACGCACTGTTTGCGATCATCGGAGCGGATGTTTTGGGCAAGGTGAGTGATGCCGATGTTATGATGTTCCAGAGCCACGTTTTCGAGAGCAGATTTAGACTCTGGGGTTGACCTTTTCTGTGACAGGTGAAATGCCGAGGCCGAGCAAATGAGATGAAATAAGGCCGTGGCACCTGTCGCCTTTTTAGAGTCTGTCCGAGATCCCTCAAGGGCGATCGGCATCATGGCTGTTCGCATGGGATTGTGAATTCCAGGGACTGGGTTTAGAGAATCGCATAGATTCACAGTCCAGTGATCCATCAGCTCGCACTCAAGGCTCGGATTAGAGAGGAGATCCAGGTGACGCCTGCTTCGAGAGGCTGACTCCCCATGATGAATGCCCGTCTCATGTCTCGAGCGGCTCTATATGGGTAGTGAAGGGGAGGCGGGCTGAGAAACACCAGCAAAGTCCAAGTTCCAAGGCCGATATCACCAAGACTGATGGGTGTTGGGTTGTTGACGGCAATGTTGCTATCCGGTGTGGTAACGCCCTGTTCCCAGTTTCTAGGTTGTTCTAGCAGTAGCTGTTGAGGTGCTTGCTGTAAGGGAACATATGAAACTCTGGTAGCAAGACCTTGACCCAAGAGCTCATGGGAGTGAAAGATCCTAGAATTCAAGCCGCCGTCAAAGGGCTCTGCTTCGATGAGGGAATGTGGATTTTGGTCAGGAGGCGAGACAGGCTGGGATTGAAGAGCCGAATTGGAAGACTCCCCTGCTTCCTGGTTCTCTTCCGAGTTTGCGGCAGGGGAGTCATGGGAGGACTGAGACTCGTCGATGGAACTCAGCCGCCTCGTGTGAAGAAGTCTGCTCGTCGCTCTCTTGGCCGCTTTTCTCTTGGACGGCGTCCTTGAGCGAAACGTCGAGGGGTTCCGCACAGACGTCCACGAAAGCCTAACGCCATATCCCTCACAAGTCAGGCCTGAGCGCTGGCAACGCGTACATGCCGGCCTCGTCTCGTCGCACTTGACGTGCTTTGCCCGACAGGTCCAGCAGCCCGAGAAGCTCTTGGTGCGGCTCTTCCGTGCTTGGCCCGAGTCGGCATCTGAACGCGGCTCATCAGCCGGCATCGCTCAAGGGGGCCGGCAGCGGTGGCCGACAGCGTTGGAATTGGGATCGAGGAGATGACGAATGTAGCAGGAGTCGTCGTTCCATGTCCGGCTTGTGATGGCAAAGTGTAATGATGTCGCGGTGAGAATCCTGTTCGGGACAGCTCGGTTCCTAGAGAGGCTAACCCTAATGCGGTAAGTCATGCCGATTGAGACTTAGCTCCACTGATTGGATCTGTATGAAGTAACGGAGTGCTGAGACGTCATTGCCATCAGAAGTTGGGCCATGATTTAGTTTTCTTTGGGTACTCTAAACTTGCTTAAATACGAAGTTCCGATGCCGGAGTTGCTCAGGTGTTGGCGTAGATAGTACTATCATATCATACCTATGAGCATGGCTAGGCACATTACCTAGGTAACAAGTTTCCTTCAAATGATATAGCTAGATTCATTAACCCAGTCTGTATTCCTAGTATTCTACTTTTAATACGTAGATAGATGAGAGCGCGAACATTTTGTGGTTAATGTCATCCCGAAATCGTCCTCTTCGCCAGCCAGGCACTCTTCCTCTAGGGACCTTTATTGCGGCCCTCCTCTCCAGCGGCTTCGAATGTCCAATTTGACTGCTGTTATAGAAAATCGGGCTGTCTCATTTAGGCTCATTTCTCCATTTTACAAGCAAATTCATCAAGCGTTCGTCTCGTGATGAACGATTCAGCGTCAGAAGAACCGGTAACTTTTGCCCAAAAGGGTTAGGCCACTACTCGGGCAAGGATTTAAATCGACTCACCAACCACCACATCTCTGTCTCCGTGTTGCGGTGCGGATCAGGCCCCTCGGCTAGCCCCGACGTGATACCTGCGTGGAGCCCCGAAGATCCAATGGCACGTCAGTGCAAGATGCCTTTCCTGGCAAGTTAACCCGATTTTGAGCAGCTTGATCGCTGACCTGATCTTAATAAACATGTTATTTTTATACAAGATGTGCCTTTGCGACGTTATTTATCTTGATTTCGGTTCTACTCTTGTACTTTTTTACGAATATCGTTGTACTTTCTATTTCGATATTTCACATTGATCTCGAGAAAAGCTATCTTCGCGCGTTCGAGAACCTCTGATATCTGCAGTCTAAGTTCATGCACCAGCGAATTTCCCAATATTTCTTCCGCTCTCACCTCGGGATGGCCAGCCTATTGGCATTGATCAAGACCCATCGATCAGCGAAACCTTCCTTCACCGAGAAACCTCGACAGCAACAGGGCTCCTTAGCTTCACTCACCTGCCAAATTGATTCCCCTCCTACTGTCATTCTTGATGATGCCGACGAAAGCGCCGGTATCAAGGGCCGTCTGCTCCTCCATATCAACGATGATCTTGTCGAGGTAGAGAGCCTTTGCGCAACGCTTCACCTTCATGTATTCCAGAAAAAGCCTCTGAAAAAGGGGTGCAAGGATTGCAAGCACCAATGGACAGAACTGAAGCGTTGTCAATTCATTACACCAACCGCAACTCTTCAACGGAATGTTTACGAATTCCCTTTCTCCTACCGAGTACCGAACGACCTGTCACCTTCCATGGATACACCAATTGTTTCTATATCCTACGAATTCGAAGCCACAGCTTGTGTTCGACGAAAGGGCCAGTTGACTAGGACTCCCCGAATCATCACCTTCAAACGTCTCCTTCCCGTGGCCCATTCGCTATCCGTACCACCCTCCCCTCTGTGCTCAAGCCGAATTTTCGAGGCTGCAGGGATCGAAGTCGCCTGCCGCATGGGTTCTATCATTGATCCCAATGGCGCCAATAAAGTGTCCTTAACACTCAATGGGCTCCTAAGCTGCCCCGGAAGCGGAGAGACCGTTCAGCACTGGCGTTTGTGGAAGGGTTCCTGGAGATTGGAGGAGACTGTAAAGACAGCTATGGTAGGCTGTAATCGCCATGCCAACGAGATCACATCACGAGAAGAAGAGAAGAACCAAACACGAAGTAAAACAACCGTCTTGGGGGAGGATGGCATCTACAGCGGATGGACCTCGAATGACGAAGCTGGGACTGTTGATATGGAATTCTCCTTTGCCATGCGGAGGAAGTCAAACAAGCAGCTCATCCAGCACACGTATGACACAGGCAGCGCAGATGATACGGAGGTTACCCATTCATTGGTGGTTGAGCTCGTGCTTGTCAAAGAGCATTATCCAAAGGGCAAACCTGAGTCGGCCATCAGAACTGGGGTCGGGAGAATACTGCGTTCCGAACACCGAGTTGTTTTGAGTGAGTTTGCCAAACCCTCGGATGATCCGACAGAGGAATGTTTGCCGTATTACCAAGAGCTATGGCCAAGGCCTCCGATGTATGAGGAAGAAGGTCTCTCCATGGAGGTGATGACTGCTCAATCATAGATATGGCAAAATTTGCAGCCGATTTATGGGCTAGGGTGGGCAGTATAAGAGCTAGATGAGTATACTCGTAAGTGTTTAGAATAATGATACCCTTGGTTTGAGAGGACGTTGAGATTTACCTACGTGAGTTTGTTAATACCTTGGTAGGTAATTAGGATACTTATCTATGGCACGCGGCATGATAGGTCTTGTAATAAGTTTTTCTTTCTATTTAAGTGACAAGGTCATGCAAATGGTAGCATTGTGACCACCTAGCTTAATTGAACTAAGAACCGGACTGGTAAGCTTCCAAACATTCCTCCTGGGCCTACCCATGCTCATAATTAGGCATCTATCCCCACACGCTACACATCTCATCTGACAGCGGTCAGCGAAGAAGTAAACATTTTCTCCTTGTTTGATTTACCCAAATTTCCACATTTTACAATTTGCTTGCATTAAGTTTCATCTTTCCAATGGCACGTATCAAAAGCGCGAGAAAATCGGTTGGGGGCAAGGCACCGCGCAAGATCCTAAGAGGCGGCGCCACCCACCGCCAATTCCAGGACCACGCCGGCCGTCCTTACACGGTAGTCGCCGAATTTCCCGGCCCGCAGCACATTGTCGTCAAGCTCGGTATTCAGCTCTACTTCTTGGGCTCACCTAGCCCATCGCCCGAGGCTTTTGGTGATAAATTTCTCAATTCCGATGCCATCTCTGGCTGGGGCAACGCATGCAACTACTGGCCGCGTGTTGACGTATACACCGGATTTGGTAGTGTGGAAGAATGCATCGAGCATCATCTCCGTGAGAAGGCCTTTCGTAAGAGAGCCATTGAGGAGATGAGGCGAGACGCCGTCGCGGGCCTTTCAGAGGAGGACGCGGCGGAGAAGTTGGCGACAGAGATACAAGGAAAGGAGCCCTTGCCACATATTGTTCCGTCCTGGTGTCCATCAGAAAGGTTTTGGACAAGCTACTGTTCGGACGATCGCTATCGAAGCTGGATTCTAGTTGTTCCAGAGGATCGGCATTCGTGGGAGGATGTTATTGAGAAAGGGTTACTTCAGGTCAGGTTTGATCTGGACGTGACTCCATTGATGGAAACTGAGATGGAAGACGAGTTTGAAGAATGCACCTTGGAAAAGGAGAAGTATGGGTGGGTTTATGTGGGTAGATCAGGCCTGGAGGAGCTCAAGCCGATCCAGTGCAGGCTCCTCTGTGCCAGAGAGCAGCCAAGGGATCTTCGAATCGAGCCCAATTTGAGTCCCGAGGATCTCAGAGAAGCCATGTTTGGGTGGCGTACGCCGGGAAGCAAGGATTCACTTCGTGAAGCTTGGAGTCGAGCCACCTCAGCACTGTGGGATTGCACTTATCGGAAGGAGTATTGCGAGGACTGTAACGAGGGGGAACCGCATAGCTGGTGTCCCACGGATCGGAGTGAGCATTACTTTGATGAGGATGGGCAGTGTGTTGCTTGCCGGAGGGCACTTGAGTATCGACGTCGAAGCAAAAGGGTCGCAGCGCAAGGTCAAAGGAAGACGTACGGACCGTGAGAAAGTCGGCTTTTGTGCTGTCCTGCGAAACTACGGAGCTTTTTGTATCCGTTTTAAGCTGAAGCTATGCGTTTGTTCTTAGTCGGATACATAAAGCTGTTGCGGCGGATGGAAATTGGACCGAGAGGGCATTAGTTTCAAGACCTGGCTCCACCAGTGGTACGGATATCCTCTTGCACATCCAACGGAAGTCGGTGTCGCCATCGAAGTCCGAAGGACATTTGGCTCAATGTGCATAGCAAAATGCAAGCATTATTAACACATTCTTCCGGCTATTCCGTGCTTGAGGTGATTCGAGATCAATCAGGTGACGTCAGCACTACAGGTACATAAGGACGTCTGCCATCTCAACCCCGACAACTTGAATCTATCATCAACCAAGCATCCTCAAGATGGCAGACGCACTCCCCCCGGTGAACTACGAATTTATTCGCCTGGCTACCAAGCCTACGGCTCAACTCTGCTACAGCTTCAGCCCCTCTACCGCATCTCAAAACGCCAACCCAGCTCTCATTGTGTTCGTCAACGGCTTGGGTCTACCGCAGGTGGGATGGGCACCGACAATCGCCAAACTCCGAGAGCTCTCTCCTCAAGGACTACCAGCAATTCTCACCTACGACCGGTTCGGACAAGGCCAGTCAACTGACCGCGACCCCAATGACGAGGGCGCTGCAGACCCCCGCCATGCTCATGACTGTATCAGTGCTATTCGCGATACGCGGCAGCTGATCACCCAGATTTCAAAGGAAAATCTGGGCATCGACAACCCTGATAACGCCAAGCTTGTGATGATTAGCAACTCTATCGGCTGCTCCCTCGTCCGCCTTTATGCCCAGGAGTATCCCGGCACTGTGTCTGGCATCGCCTTCCTCGACAGCACCTTGACCGACACAGACTTTGTCTCGCTTGTTCCGGATCCTGATTCAAGTGACTTTGATGGATCAAAGCTGCCCTCTGGCGTCACACCTGATCATCTGCGGAATGCGAGAGAACAGATTGGAAAGAGGTTCCACCCTGATGTTGGAAACCAAGAGGGTTTAAGTCGAAAGAATTTGTTTCAGCTTCTCCCACACGCTGGCTCACCTCCTCTGCACAAGGACGGGGAGAAGGGACCGTACATCACTGTGTTGGGTCATGATTTCGATTACTTCGCGGAGCGATGTGAGATAGACATGGCCATTCCTGCTGCGGTGACTCAGACCTACGTGAATCCGTACTGGCATGGCTACAATGAGGGCTTGGCCAAGCTGACTAGCCCCGAGAGGAGCAGAGGGCCGGTTCAGGCACCAGGTGCAGGGCACTTCATCCAGGCAGACAAGTCGGGCTTTGTGGCGGAGAAGATACATGAGGTGCTGCAGTCACTGAAGGATGAATGACTAAGGTACAAGTCATGTTTATAGACATCTATGCAGAGTTCTATTTTCTCAAACAAGATTCCTGATTTCAATTCTTAATGATTCAACTTTCAATACGAAAAGTGCATGACATGGGGCTTAGCTGTCATTTACTGGGTCCGCAAACGCTCGTCCGTACGATGAAGAGAGAGCATAGCTAGAAGCGATACAGTCGATTAGCAAATGACACATGTAGTAAATGAGCAAAGATATCAGTAGTGACATTAAAATATACAGTTCTTATTCATTCAAAATTATCTATCCTTCAGCCATAAGTGCATCCTCCGTCGTAAAAAAGCTGTCCTTCTCCCTGAGGAACTGCTTGTGGAAAGTTTCAAGAAGCACGCCAGGGAACACATCACCAACCGCAATCTTGAGCCTATTCTCCTTGCCCAACCAAACATGCTTAATAAATTTACCGTTGCAGCCCGAGTTGCTTTCGGGGAACCCGTTAGCCTCGTTACAATCCAGCTCCTTAATATCATCAGGGTAGTCGTAACGGATAAAGGTGCCGAAGCCACCCTGGTCGGTCGGTTGCCAGCCCTTGCGGTTTCGGAACTCGACGCAGTCAGGGTGCTTGCCGCCGTCGTTGGCACAGTCATCCCAGTCCTTAAAGATTTCGTATGTTCTGTTCTTGTTCTGCATGATCATGAAGCCCGTGTTGAGGAATATCTTGCCGTGTCTGTCGTAGTTGTGTTTGGTATCCGGGTCGAAGGCAAGAGCCATAGAGTTATTTTGAGGAGTAATACTCCAGTAGTTCATAAGCCACTCCATCGGAAGATCGAGTCGGTTGAAGAGGGCATCCGAATCAATAAAGACGCAAACATCGTGCTTCTTGAGAATCTTGGCAAGAACCGAGGGCTTCTTCCATGAATCGCGGCGATCGCGGTAGGAGTTGATGTGAACGTAATAGTATTCGTAGCCGTGGATCTTGGCTGTAGAGGTATTAGCAGGGCGGGCCAAGACGAGGAAAAGAAATGGGAAAAAGGTGAAACTTACAATAGACCCAGTGGTTCAAAGTACCGCCTGACGGTCCATGAACATCCTTGCTACGGCTCCAGCTCATGCCTTCGGGTGCCCAAAGATAGCCCGGCTTGCTAAAAGGTCGGCTCTCGAGATCGACAATGCATAGTTTCTTGCCCAATTTCTCGGTCCAGTACGGCGTATCGTTCGCAGGGAGCTTGACGGGGAAAGCGCCATAGATAGGAAACTCGGCCGAGTCTGGGTTGACCGAGGGCTGCACCCACTGCTGGGGAGTAAAGAGATCGAGGTTTGCGGTCGTAGGAAGCGGCGACGCGGGGGCCTCGGCGGGCTTTTCTTGCGGGATCTGTGTTGGAGCGGCCGCGGCGACGTTCGAGGGCTGCTCTTGAACCTGCTCGACATCGACGGCGAGCGTGGCAGCGGCGGGGTAGTCGTCGTTCGCAGTGACGAAGATGCCCTTGTGAGGAATGGGCTCGCTGTCGTCGGAGATGAACTGGTCGGAGTCGGAACTGCGTAGAACGAGTGTCAGCTTGGAGAAGAACCAGCGACGCAAAGGTGATACTCACATGCGGGCATGAGGTGCACCACCGAGCTGGAAATGGGCCAGGATCAGAAAAAATGTGAAGAAGCCAGCGGCGGCAAAGAGCGCCGCCTTGTTGGACCGAATAAGGCCCATTATCGCTATAATTAAAAGTCCAAACGCATAAGATTGAACAGAAGCAGAGCACGAAGGAATGGGTCGTGCGTGTATGAACTGGCGACGGACAGTTGGAGGGGGGAAAGGAGCGGAATGCCGACGGGCAGGCTTTGTCACACGAGGAAGCAGAGCAATGTCGGGGACGCAAGTATTCTTGAATAAAGCGTTAATGGCCTAGCAAGCGACAAAAAAGCTTAGCACCCATCAGACAGACGCGTCAGGGATAGGGGATTCGTCCAGCTGGGACATGGCTTCGCAGCCCAGACATGCATCTGGACAGCAGTCTCGATCTGGCGGCCAGGCTCCAGAGGGTTAGATAGGCGGGGTCCAGGCACTGTAGCATTAAGGGGGATCCGGATCTGGCCTGTTCAGCCTCACAGCTAGCAGAGCGCTAGCAAACACCATCTGCGAATGATTGGCACCATCCCTGTTTGGCGCGGGAGGTGGCTTGCTCGCCGGCACTTGTAAATGGTTAACGTTACGAGCTGCACGGTTTTGCTTCTTTCGCCCTCGCAGAGTCAGCCAGGCCGGGCGGGCAGAGAGCTTCTTTTGATTGCGCATACCAGCACTCGGGCGTCGACCGCCCTGACATCGGCATGCTCTGGCCACAACGTCTGGGTACGGTCCATGGCATTCCCGTCTTGTTGGACATTCGCCTGAAGGGTGCATTCCATCCGACCCCTGGGAGCGAATCCTTGTCCCCAAGTGACAGATCTGCCTTATCGTCCACTTTTAACCGCAGAAACGTCACCGCCCGCGACACCTGACGGACTCAATCAAGGTGATACGGCTGGGTTCCTGATCGAGATCACGTACCACAATACATAATTAGGCCAGTCACCCTGCCTCTCCATGTTGAAGACTTGTCCCTGGAGAACCTCATCCAGGGGCAGGAGGAAACAGCTGGAGAGGCGAAACCTTGGCCTGAGGGCGTGCCTCTACTCTCGCAGACCACCAACATGTAGAGACCCGAGCCCACCGACAACTTTTAGCCCAACGGCACCAGACGCACCCCTGAAGCCAAGATTTCTCTATCTTTTCGATGCAGCATTTTTTTTCGTATCCCCCCAAGTAGCTCAGAGCATCCGACCAGAAGCGGACCACCGTCTTGAAACGGAGGATTTGGGGGATTAAAGTTTGACCCGGGCCGGCGCTATGGGACTTTGCGATAAAGATTGAGGCCAGAAAAGACCAAGCAGACGAGGTCTTGGACCGATGGCTGAAACCTCTTGACATGTGTGGCCCGCCCGATGCGTCGAGTCGCACATTGTCTCTCATTTTCTGGGCACCAAACCCTCTTGCCTCTTTTCCTCCGAGACCGTTTAATTCGGCGCAAAGGTTTTCCTTGGCCCCCTTTCCTGGCCGGAGCCGGAAGTGACCCAGGCTCAGCCAGCCCAGACTCAATGGTCGACAAAAATGCTCTGAGTGCTATTCAGGGGCTGCATTGTACCTAATTACAGGTGATTCAATAGATTCGTCTTGGAGGTGCTAAACGGGCGCTATGATCAATGGTTTCTTTTGCTAAAAACCTGCCCATTTGCCCCCCATTTCGCTGCGGGCCTGCTCGGCAGTGGGTGGAGCCCACGAAGTTCTCGTGCGCAGCTGGAATCGATCCCCTGGCATGTGTCAAGGTCTCGTCTGGAATGGTCGCGGCAGGGAATTGCAACCAATTGACGAAGATCAAATGTTAAATACATCTTGGTTCACCTAATTTGTGCTGTGATGGAAGTCCCGTCAATTACGATGAGAACCTGGACATCGCAAGTCGGTACTCCCGTCATTACAGGGGTCCTGCAGTGCGCTGTACACCCACCTCAGTGGCATTTTCCTTTATATCGGGTCTTTCACGCTCTTGCCAACCCTCGTGTCTCCTCTTTCTCGGCACCGTTGCGATGAAAAGACATCACCTTTTCCATCGTGCTCTTTAGCGCTGTGCTTGCTCCGACTCGTAGTTGCACTGCCAGCCCGACAACGCAGCAGACTCCCGATCGCCAAGAGAATAGTCGCGAGACCCAAGACCCATCAAGGCGGCAACAACTTGGAACGCCCATCGGCTATGGTAATCTCGAAGCATGGAGAAAATTGTTGAAATAATGTGAAATGGAAAGCGGCATAAACGGCTGGCCGAGTTCTTTGGGAGCCTGGCTTATAAAGAGCTTGAAGAATGGCTGAGGCAGGATCATGTACTCCTGGGTCAGGACTGCCCTTTCATCGATTCGATACAAACGGTAAAGGCGACTGAGATCGTCCTCACTCTGCGACTACTTGATGAAGAATTCTATAATTCGACACATCGCCAGGCGGTAGGGGAAGAAAAGACAAACGACAACACCGCGTCCTTTATAAATTTAGCCCTCTGTTGTAAAATATTAATACTATATGGAGCTGAGACTTTAGCTTCTTCTATAATAGTAACTTCTAACCCTTGGCTTAATAACATTTATTTAATAGCTATAGTTATATTGAGATACGTTCTGTGTTTTTACCATACACAGGCCACCATCCATCTTTAACGCTACTACTCCGAAACATAAAGGCAGATGTGAAGGTCATATCATCTCATATATGATGGAATTGAGTTATTACATTGTGTCATTTCTTGACCCAACAGGTCGAGGGCCATATTAAAACTCAAGTCCCATCTCGGTTTCGAAGTTACAGTAGCCCAACATCTACCAAGCCTCTACTATTACGGGACTTTATCCTCAGGACATATAGTAAGCGAAACCAGTACGGTTATGGCTCATGTATCATTCATTTACTAATAGACTGCGTTAAGCCTCAGATTACTGAGCATACTAATCGCGAAGGCTAAGCACGATATTTTCCACTCGTCTTTCCCCAGGTGTCTCGCGTGTCGTCTATTTGAATCACCAATCATCCAGTCTAACAATATCATGTTTGATCATACAAAAAAACGGACGAAGTGCCGCAGATGCCATTTTCCGCCGCTGCTACCAGATAAACCAAGTAACGCCGTCGTCAATCCAAGTGTCAGGTTGTTTGAGCCCTTCCGACAACATATCTCTATCCGGCAAAGGCAAATCTACTCTTTGCGCGAATTTTGGGGCCGTAAAAATACAGCACATAGGGAATAGCCGCCAGGATAATCGACAGGCAAGCCATGATGGTAAGGGTGTAGTGCGTGCCCATATTTTCGTAGAACGGGATCCCAACGACTGTCATGCCGCCCGCAACTAGATATCTCGTCAGAGAGACGAAGGTAAGTGCCGAGGCCGAGTAGATCTCGTAAGAGTCTATGATGTACATGTAGACACATATGAAGATTCCAGTCACGCCGTAGCCAAAGAACACCACGGCGAATATGGCGGACCAGATGCTGATGCTCGGATAGTTGGTCCAGCCGAGCCAGAAAAGAGAGATAGGAATGGAAACAGCTGCACCGAGCATGGCGTACCATAGTCGTATCTCAGGACTACAGCTTCCTTAGCCTTGAGCTTTGGTCGCCCTGACTGTTTTCCGGTAAACGAACGGAACAAACGCAAAGTTGATTTGTGTGCCGAGGAACATGGCGACGAAGATGACATTGGCCAGACCTTGATCAAGGCCATAGGTATGCTCAAAGATGTACGGCCATCCCACAAGGAATGTGAAAAGAACGATATAGACAACCGTCATGTATAGAGTCATAGCCATGATGATTGGTTCCGTGAGCATCAGGAACGGACGTGTCATGCTAATCTTGAGTCGACTGAAGAGACTCGCCCCCACAATCTCGTGCTCACAACGGAAGCGGCTATCTCCCGTGATTCGTCGATAGTGCTCTGCCTTCCACTGCAAGAGGAGCGGGCGATAGGTCTCTGGCATGAATAGCAGTACCAGAACAAGGACAAGCCCAGATGAGATGAGCATGGTCCATTCGGTCCAACGCCAGCTCACTACACTCGAAGGACCTATGTATGCACCCATGACTGCACCGAACATTGGCCCACCAAAACAAGTGATGGCGTATAAGGGGAAGCTCCATGTCTTCTCAAGGCTGTTGTACATGTCTGCTATCGAACCTCCGGAACAGACGAGGGGTGTTGACGCAGAACATCCGGCGAGGAACCTGAAGGTAATTTGAGCGCCAAAGTTAGGAGCCAGCCCAGATGCCATGATCCATATCATGAAAACGCCCATTGAGACTGAGTACACGGCGTTTCTGCCGAATGTCTCTGAGAATGGTCCGGCTACCAAGGATCCTATACCCATACCGACCAGATAGAGGCCTAGAGCAGTGTGAGCATACGAAAAGGAGGTTATCCAAGGTCTCGAAAAGTATACCTGTTGCTAGCGATTCAGCAACCTCACTAACACCAAGTGAGGCTGCAGCCTGTGGAAGGACGGTTGCGTCAATCCCTGACGCTGCTCCGACGAAGAGCGCAATCATGGATATCTGTAGAGTTACTCCAACACGTCTTCCAACAGACCAGTTCTGGGGATTCAAGGGATCGTCCCGCCCCTCCCAATCGACCAGGAACACTTTCCCTCCTTTCTCTTCATGGTCCCGAACATGAATCCCAGTGAGAACCTGACCAAGAGCAATACCCGCCGATTGACATTTTCGGATTGTCTCAGCCGTGGCAGTGCGCTGCATTGACTCTGAGTACGGCTCAATTTCCCGTTCAGTAGACTCTGCTTCGTTGACAGGAGAAAAGTCCCCTGTCGTTTCATCTGGCTTCTCGGTGTTCATGGAAGGATCATGATTGAACAGGGGACTTGGACGACCAGATGCTGCTTCAACATCTCGTCCGACATCGGGTGTAACATCGGCTCTGGCTTTGTTGATATCCCGGTCAATCTGAGCCTGGGCAGCGGCGCCAGCGCGTCGATACTGCAGGAAAGACTGCATCTTCAGACACAAAGTTGTCGAGGTTCCAAAAAGCCGGAAATAAAATCGACATTCAATGTCCAACTTTTTATCCGGCCGAGAGATCGTCATAGAATGCCGCTCCGCCCGCTAGATTCCACATTCTGGGTCCTAAACATCTTTGCGCTATACGTAGGCCAATGATATTCGTTAGAGAAACTGGGAAAATGGAGTCGCAACGGCTTTTGGTGCGTCGGAAGAGTTCCGCTATCGGCTTGAAATGGTAAAAACGGGCCTTTAAGAGCGGCATCGCAGATCGGAAAGAAACCCGCCAACCGACAATTATTAATGCAGTCGAGTTTTCCTCATTGAGCTGGCAATATTTTCCATCCTGGGCGGTTCGTTGACTCTTGTCGGGATTACTCGCCCTGGAAGTTTTTATACTGAGTTTGGCTACGGAATGGGTTCAATTGAGGCTTTTGTTTATATCCCCTTGATGCATGTTTCAATCATGCGTACAGCCAAACTTGAATCACTCTACTGAACACTATGAGCCCTAATTTCGGTGACTTGGTGCAGGCTCTCCACAGCGGGTGGTCACTCTGGCAACTCGCGATCGTTCTCCGCAGCTCTGCAGGGTAGGCTGGCAAGTTGCAACGGATCCTCACCGAATTCTCCGACAGATGCTTAAGATCGACATTATTTCAGCCTTAGGGCCTCCTACTGTTCTATAATAACTCTCCAGTAAGAGACATTCTAAATATTTAACAAAAGGCGGACTGAATGCAATGTGATCGACAGGAAGCACTGATTGGTGCGGGAACACAATAAGCCACCCGCTAGAGTTAACGCCACCAACGAACTTTACAACACGCGTCCAGTCTGGGGTAAAGTCAGACTAGTGGTTGTGGTGATCCTTCAAAGTTTGGTCACTTGAACTTGTTTGACAAATGTTCGACAGGCCTCGGCGCTTGCCATGAGCCAAAAGACTCTTTAGAACCACAGACCGATTTAGAATCAGGAAGCGCGCACAAGCGAGCGATGCGACGGGATAGGAAATTCGTACACAGTGGCCCAAGTGCTCGTCTGCCCTACCCCCTCATGGCACGACAAGGTTTTGTCAAACTCGGACCAGTCCGTGCGGGCTGACAGCGAGTGACAGGCCACCCCGTCTCGTGACCGACAAGGCTCTCCGCCCCGAGGATAAGAATACCCAACTGAAGTGAGGAGCGACAACCTGGGGAAGCGAAACCTGGAGGGCCGGAGACCACCACATTCATGCCACAATCCGAGATGTGCTTAAACCCGTCGCGTCCATCTCTCCGGTTTCGCGTCAGTTCACCGACGAGATGGGTGGGAACGGGTGCGGCACAGCCTGGGGCCGCTGGGGGATAAATCAGACCGTAAGCCGCTTTTCCGTGAATAAGCCGCTGGGATTGGATGCTTCAGAAAACCATGTTGGTGCGCGAAGGAATCGCCTGCGGCCAGTCACATTTCCCCCTTTCTAGCGCTCCAGTGAGCGGCATCCTTCCGGCCTGGGGGACACGAGCCCACCTCCGGGGACCATCAGCGGATGATTCGCCAAGCAGCGAATCTCGAGTATCGCCTCCTCGAACTCGGGGTACCCCGGAGGAGGGGCGCACGTCTCCACGGGGGAGCTGTTCCTTTCATGCATGGCTATTAAACTTGGGTGTGCCCCTCAAAGTGGTGCTTTTTGTCTTTTCGCTGCAGGGTTTCCCACCATGTGAATCGACTCTTGCGGCCCGCAAACCAACAACGGCCGCCTGGGCGATCTACCACCATGGTACAACAAGTCTACTATGAGCTGAGCTGGTCCATCCTCAGCACCATCGGCATCGCCAATGTCCTCTTTGGCCTCCTCGTCGCCGGCATCACCAGCTTCTCCCCAGTTTCCATCGTCCCCATCGCGACATCAGCGGCAGGCGCAGTAGCCAACGGGCTCTGTTACCATGCGTACTATACCGAGAGTCCTCTGAAGGGGCAGGCCGTGGCCTCTGTACTTTCGGATGTGTTGTGGATGGTGAGTTGCATGTGGTTGGTTCTGGACATCAGAGCACTGACGTTCAATGCTACGTAGATCCAAGAAGCTGGTCTGTCGTTCTACAGTTACATCATCCTAAGCCGAGTTCTGCAACATCGACAATGGTACATCTTTGCGAGCCTGTTCTGGTTCATGATTGTCGCAATCGCCGCGCTTCGCGTCGTCATTGCCGCCGTGAGAGCCCGCCGCATTTTGAACGAAGCAGAAGGGGAACAGTTTGTGATCAACAATCTTCATATGGGCTACTTCGTCTTGATCGCCCTCCTCGAGTGTCTCAGCTCCTTCTTCCTCCTTCGAGTCTTCAGTTCGGCAAAATCCACTTCGCTTAAGGCTGCTATCAAGGCTGGCTTGTTCCGATATCTGATGAGGAGCACCGAAGTCCGACTTGCTCTTCTTGCAGTGTTAGGTATTATGCGCGCTGTCACATACTCATTCCAAACGGCCTCCCAAAGCGCGACGAATATTGCTTCTCAGATCGATCGGTTCGCGTATGGGATGGAATGCATGTTCCCCGTAATGATGCTGTATGTTTATCTTTTGGTCAATGGACCCGCAAATGCTAATAGCTCGCAGTATCGACATACTGGCTTCCAAGGTTGTCTTCCACAACCAGGTCTACGGCTCATCATCCCATATTCGACATCCAGGTGGCTATCCTCGACGACAATTCATAGGCGGCAATGACTTGATCCTGACGACGAACCAAGGAGAGAACATTGTCGAAGTTCAAGGAGGAGATCCGAACAATGATCGAACGAGCTCGCAGGAACGAATCATCAGTCGCAAGGAGCATCGGAAGCCCTCGTCTTACATTGACATGGAGGAGATGAACCCGAAGCAGATCGGCATCAGCAAGACGGTTGAGTTTGCGGTGCACAACTCTGGCGATAGTATACGATGAGACGACGCGCGATTACCAGTGACAGCTCGGCACGGCCCGTGATGATGTATGGGCTTGAAAATATATGTATATGTACATTATTATTAATGACACGAGGGAAACGGCCGGATAATTGACTTCTTTTGTACATTTGCTCCATGTACCCATTTCGGATTGATCGAGTTGACTTTGGCGAGGCTCTGCAGTCTGGCAAAAAGCGTTTGTGGGTTTGGGTACATTCAAGATGGCACTTAATGATACAACCGAGTTCAGCAAGAAGCCGCTGCCGGCATGATCCCGACAAAGCGCGAGGTGACAAACCTACACGCTTGCTTCTGATACTGCCATGGTGGCTCCATCCATGATTTGTGTTCTAGCTCTAGATCCTGGGTGCAACAGAAGGCCATCTCGGGGCTGAGAACTACTGGCACAATGCTAAACAATCCTTGCTGTTATTGTTTGACTAGGGTTTGGTGTGGACCGGGAATGGCCGTGTTGAGGTTCTACAAGCACCAGTTGCGGTGAAGGATCCACGACATGGAGCTTCTCTCGACGGCTCGATGCCTTGCATTAACTGTCACATCTGCAGACGTCGAATCTTGATC
>JAADYS010002793.1:0-11866 GCA_012931995.1 Fusarium albosuccineum
AACTATAGAAGCTATACCCTTGATGGGAATAAGCAAATAGATAGTATTTATGTTAGCCTCTGCCGTGACTTGGAGATCTGTCGAAACTGTTTGTTTCGTAGGCTTTTGTCGATACTTCATCGACTCTGACCGACGACGTTGACGAACCGTTGCCATGTCTGGCACAAACTCGACCTCGACCCTCCCGCCCGATTACGAACTGCCCAACTACAACAATTGCGCAGATGGCGTTTCGGAACGCTGCCCCGTAGAGGCGTCCCTCTATGGGGACTACTTCAACCTCGGAGCTTGCATCTTTTTCGCAGTTGCCCACGGACTCGCTCTCATCCCCCAGCTATGGTTCGGTATCAAGGCTCGGACCTGGTCATATACCCTCTGGCTGGTGATCGGTACCATCTTCGAACTCATGGGTTATGCCGGGCGCATCGTCATGAGCTCCAACCCTTGGATCTATAACGCATTCGTCATCCAGCTGGTCATGCTCATCCTCGGCCCCACGTTCGTAGCCGCCGCCATCTCGGTTACGTTCAAGCATCTGGTGCTCTGGTACGGGCGGGAGCACAGTTTCATCAAGCCGGTGCTGTATCCTTGGGTTTTTGTCGGTTCCGACTTGTTCTCGATCGTCATCCAGGCCGCTGGTGGTGGTGTTTCCTCGGTCGCAACAGCCTCGGACGAGGTAAAGCAAGACTTGCTCGACGCAGGCTCCGGTCTTCTCGTAGCGGGTGTTGTTTTCCAGATGGCCAACATGATCTTTTGCGGTGGGCTTATGCTCCTGTATATTTGGAGGAGGAGGCGCGCCATCAAGCAGGCATCCGGCGGTGAACTTTCGAACGCCGCTGAGAGGAGACATAGGCATGCTGAGGTGCCAAGGTCAAGCGAAAAGAAGACCAAGATGTTTGTATACGCCATCACTGTGGCGTATATTGCCATCATTGTTCGTTGCATCTACCGGTAAGTTGATGCGGACATGCCTCCACTGGAAGGCTTTTGGCTTACAACATTGATAGTATTCCCGAAATGCAGATGGGCTGGGGAAGCACCCTCATGCAAAACGAAACAACTTTTCTGATTCTCGACGGCGCCATGATCCTAAGCTCGGTTTGGATCCTGACAGCCTTCCACCCCTACTTCTTTTTCCCATTCCTGGGGAAGAACACGGAGAAATACTTGCCTGTCGACAAGCCACAAGCCGGCATTGGAACACCGGAGCAGCACGAGATGGGATCTGTGCTGAACAGCGCAGCAGAGGATCGGCTCGAGAAATGAGTCTGTACGATACTTTGAGGCCAGAGGAGGATTGTGTAAAAGATTGAAGGGTTTTATGTTTGCTTTTGTTGTGAGACTTGGTTCGAATTGAATAGAATTGGCAACGGAATAAAGGAATGCATATGCGATGGAATATCGGAGGCGTCACTAAACACCCGGGAATACACAAAGCTAAACATTCGTTGCTCCGAGCAAAGCGTGTGTCATATATGAATTCGTAGTATGGGCGCGGGTCAGAACCAGAGAAAATGTCGCTGTCGGATTGGCCACGGTTAAAAGAATCATCGTATTGAAACAAATAGGATCACGGCGCAGGATTTAAATAAAAGTAAGGGGTCCCGTCGGCCCCAGCGATCAATTGCCGGTTTCATCCCCACCGACCTCCGTGTCCGTCGCATCTCCGTGTCCGTGTCCGTGTCCGCCCCTCCCTCATCTCACCCGCCGCCGCCAAGGACAACAAATCTTGTCTCTTCATCTTTTTGTATACGAAAAACATTCGCACTCGCTTCTCTCTATCTCTCTCGCTTAAGCTGGACCGGGCAAAAATGGGAGCTTCACCTGCATACTCGTCCGTCGAGAAGGAGGACAGAGAGGTTCCGCCCCAGCAAACCATCATTAGCCCCGGCCTCGCGCCCGAACACCGCCCCGGCTCCACCGGCAAAGACGACGCCACAAAGGGTCTTTACAAGCTCGACGTCTACCTCAAGTGGTACCTCATCGTTCTTGGCGTCTACTTTGTGGGCTCAGTCATCGCGCTTGCGTGGTCTTATACGGGCGCGGTACTTGACACTGACGCCTCCAAGAGACGCGTCTTCCGGACCAAGGATAGCCTCCCCGTTGATCAGCTGTACTCCGGTCTGGCCCTCTCGGCCATACTTGCTCCGGCTGGTGTGCTTGTGGGATGGATAGTGCATGACTTTCGCCGACTGCATTTGTTCGCTTTGGCGACACAGAGGCCCGTTAGGGTCAGTGATCTTGATGAGATCGGAGACAACTTCAGCGTCTTCACGTTGCGGGCTGTGGTGCGGTACTCGTGGTGGTATGGCTTGATGCAAACCTGCCTGATTCTCACAAGAACCTTGCTTGTACCCGTTGGTACTCTTGCCCTCACAACTGGACCGTACTCGCACTACGAGGATAGCCATGGCGTTGTTGGGCTTCCAGTCTCACCAGCCATTGCCACGGCCAACAATATCACGGCACTCTCCACGGCCATGGGCAGGAACAAAGCCAATCACTTCCAGCCTTCTCTGGCCAAGAATGATACCTTCTTGTCTCAAGCGGTCTACACCTTTGTCGGCAACCTTGTCAGCCAGAGCGCCCTTGTCAGCGTCGACTCGGGCATCTTGGGGCCGGTACCCACTCACAACCTGACCTTCGAGGCTAACACAACCTACACTGGACTCGTGTACTTCCACTGGGATGCTCATTGCGAAGCAGCGACGGAAGTCGATTACGCATCCGAGCAGAGCGGCAGCAACAAGACCTTCAACTTTACCCTCCCGGATGGAACTGTCAGATCCACCCAGCTCAGGGAAAAGTCCCAAGGTTCTCAGAGTCTCATACTCTGGAACAGCGAAACCGCCGGAAACACCAGCAAGATCCCAACCGGCGGCACGACGTACTTTCTTTCAGCTACTCGTGCTATCCCGACCATCAATGCCACCGCCCTGCTGGACAAGGGCGCCGACAAGAGCCTTGTGCAGACTGATGATGGCGACTGGGTCAGTCGAACAAAATGCACGCCGTCGTTCAAGTGGACCATCGGCTCTTGTTACTTCAACGGCACCATCATGACATCATGCACGCCAAGCGCTGGATCAAACACGTCGGTGCTGGACACTGAGGCCCTCGATGCCCTAAATGTCTACATGACAGCCATTCCGTGGTACATCTTCCGGCAGCGAATGACTATCGTGGACCAAACGCTTGATGCGCTCTACTCGATCCCTACGGCGGAAGATCTCGGCCACTTCTTTGGCAACATGGCCCACGCAATCGCCTCCATCAGCACAGCCGGCTATTTTGGCACAGCCGAGGTCCCCACACTCGTTCGCGTCACCGAGCAGGTCTACATTGTCCGCTGCAGTGTCCTCATCACTGCCGTGACCATGCTCTTCCTCTCTGTCGCCGTCTCAATCGCCGACATCATCCGTAACCGATCACGAGGACTGCCCTACCACCCGGCTGGGTTCTTGGCGATAGCGCATGCGGTGCGTGGACCGTGGTGGGATAATCTGCTGGCTGGGTACCGCGCGTGGGATCATACAAAGTCACAAGATGCTACTGTCATGTTTGGCATTGATACTGCTGATCCGAGATACATAAGACTGGCACCCACTGTTGTGCCCATTCATCGCTGAAGATGCCTCAGTATATAGGATTCCTTTCCCTCAGATTCATGTTTCAAAAAACAACTTTTCAACCTCTCTCCTGTTCCTGCTCACCCAGTGTAACCGTGCCGTTTGACTCGCTGCTGTCCCACCCACTACTAACTGACCAGCTGCTGTCCGGCGTGTGGTTGACTCACTGCCCAAATGGGGTAGTGTGAGAGCCCATGGTGCCCTGGACCTGGGTCTCATCGACCTCGTAGGGGAGGGCGTGACCACGGAGGGTGGTGATGCGACGGACGCCAGCGCAGACGAAGTTGCCACGGCGGATGGGCTGGTCCATGAGCGGCATGATGAGACGGTTGTTCTCATCGCGGTCCCCGACACTGTTGAAGTTGAAACAGATGATTCCCTCGAAAGGAACCGTTTCGGGGATGCCTGCGGGGCCTTGCTCCTGACCGGGAACGTACTCGGGGTCAATGTAGACCCAGCGGACAATGGAGCGGACGTTGAGGCGGATGAACCACTGGGCCCTGCGTTGACGAGTGTCAGCTTAAACCGCTTGCTTACTTAGAAGGAGACTCACATGATGTCACGGTGACCACGGGGGCCCTGGGGACCGTTGACAAAGTCGAACAGAGTCAAGTCGGTGCGATGAACCCCGGCCAGTCTGTGATCAATCCCAGCAATGGTGTGCAGGAGATGAATGGTCTTGAGCTGCAACTGGGGCTCTTGGTGAGAGTTGGCAAGGCGGTAGGGGAAATCGGCCAAGGCGGGGACAACGGGCTGGCCGTTGTAGACGTAGCGAATCTCGGTTCGGCCCAAGAGGGTGTCTGGGACTCGGCCCATGGTCAGAGTGAGGCCGGTGATGTTGTTGATCTCGCCGTTATGGTCACGGTGGGTGACGGGCTGGTTGAGCAAGACGTGGAAGCGAACGCTGGAACGGTTGCTGTTGGGAATACGGAAGTACTCAACGCTGAAGGCGACAAGGCCGGTGCGGACAACGACGTTGAGGATGGGATCCTGCCCTCCAGTGATGTCCTCGCTGATAAAGACCGGCTCCCAGGGGAGAGTAACATCAGCATCGAGGCCACGGACCTCGCGGTTGGCCGGCTGGACCGGGAAGTCAACGACAGGCTGCTCGGCGTTAGCAGCCATGTTGTTGCTCGGGGTCTGCTCAGCGTTGGAAGTCATGCTGTCGCCCATGGCCTGTTCGGTGTTGGAAGCCATGTTGCTGCTGATGACCTGCTCGTTGGAGTTGAAAGACGAGAATGCGCTTGCGGGAGCACTGTGAGGTCGAGGTTGAGGCTGGGACTCAAGATCGAGAGATGAAGCCTCATCCGAAGATGTTTCGTGGACCGAGTGCTGAGTTGGAGACTCGGTGCTAGAAGACTCTTCATCCTGATAGTCAATATCCAATTCAAAGATCAGAGGCTCCGAGTAGGAAGATTCACCCGACGTCAGGCTCCCATTGTCTGAAGCCATCTTGTGATGCGTGTATTGTGGTCTTCGAGGAGGGTCTTTTGCTGAATGGCGATCCCGTGATCTTTGGCGTCAATACTCGCAAAAAAGACTGCGATATGGGACGAAAAAAAAGAGCGAAGAGGAATAGCAGAATTCTCGAGAGCGAGTGAATAGAGAATGGTGTTGAAGAACCAGGGTGTATTCCAGTTGATTCAATCCAAGACAATGCGATGCTGCATAGCTCATTCATCCAAGCCAGAAGATAGTATGAATGGCATCTCAAAGTACCTTATTGTCCTTCAACAGCTAGATTGTTGGCGGTTCATGTTGGTTGTTTGATTTGCGGAATGAATGGTCTGCATGTTGGTGTATTCTGCAGCCAAACAATGCTCGAACAATCAATCTTTTTCTTCCTCTCATTGTTGCCTAATAAACCACTACAGCACTGTCAACAATGCTTCGGCCACCAAAGAAAATCGTGAAAAGGAAAAGGACTCGGCAGGTGGGATCCCAATTCTTTGCCAGTGCTGTGCATGTGCAGTTCAGCTTCACTCGATGACGATGAGTCAGCAAAATAGCTCTGTTCAGAACCAACACCCCTTGTTATTGGCTGATGTCATTCTTCCACATTCAAGAACCCTTGACCAGGCCCCGGGGCATCGGATATCGAGATCCAAGTGCCAAGACAAGGGGAACACACAGACAGTCAACACCAAACGCTCCCGGTGTCACTCAGCTCCAACCCAAATGAGAAACTACAGACGACACTCGCATCCGATTCGACGTACCGAGCGACATCGGTCCACCATGATATGGAAGATAGCCAATATCCGATTTGATAAGACCCCTGACGCAGGCGAGCCACGGGATTCTTGCAATCTATTGGAAATATCGGGTTAGCCTCCAAGAGCCGCTGCGCTACCCCGCATCCGCCGTCCGGGGATATGCACACCAGGATGCCTATCTGTGGCCCTTGATACGTCGGTTTTGACGGTTGACAAGGTTCTGGGTTGGGCTAACGGCTAGATTGCGTTGCGGTGGCTTGCATGGCCGGTGATAAGGGTGGTGTCACGTCTCGCGATGCTGCACATTTAAAGACACCATCGGTCCCAGCTTGGCTGGCTAGCATACTCGTCGAGTCTTCTGCGAAGCATTCTCCACGATGGCGTCTGGAAATGCCGATAATCTTTTGCCTCCGGGCACTCAGCGCATCAATGACGCGCAGGCAACACACGTTCTCCTCGCGCCCCAGCCGAGCTCTGATCCGAATCAGCCATTGGTGAGTGTCACCAAACACCTCAACCACTTCGCAAGCTCGAACATGCGTTGACCGAACTTTGCGGTTATAGAACTGGAGCCCATGGCGCAAGACCCTCCACATGACGCTGCTCTCCCTCTACGCCATGATGGTGTTCGCCATGTAGGCGCCGACTCTCCCAGTCACCCGATCCAGACCTGACAAGTACCACAGCCTCTGCGTCTCGGTGCCGTTATGGCAAGACTTCAACGAAGAGCTCGGAATGAGCTACGACATGCTCAACAACGGCTACGCGACAAACATGGCTGGCTTAGCTGTTGGCTGCGTCATTTTTATCCCCGTCGCGCTCCGCATCGGTCGTCGGCCAGTCTATATCATCACAGGTCTCATCATGTTCGCGGCCTCGACTTGGCAAGCAAAGATGCAGACGATCGGGGACATGATCGGGACGAATCTCGTTGCTGGTGTTGCTGGGGCGGTGAACGAGGCACTCTTCCAGGTCACTGTGGGTGCTCGCCCGATCAGGCACCGTGGGCAAACAATTTTATTGACTTGGTGTTGATAGGTTTCTGATCTCTTCTTTGTCCATCAGCGAGGCACCATGAACGGCGTCTACCTCATCATGGTCATGATTGGAGTCAGTCCTTTGGTTCCTATTTCCCAAGCGATCACTACTAATGCGACCCTGTCTCTAGAACTACCTTGGCCCAGTTGTCGGAGGTCACGTTGCCGTATCCATGGGCTGGCGCTGGGCTTTCTGGCTCTGCAGTATCTTTATGGGCGTCCTCTGCGTCATCATGTTCTTCTTCCTCGAGGAATCCAAGTACACTCCTCCGCCGCTGACCGGTCACGAAATTATGGTAAACACTGGAGACGACAGTCAAATGAACAGGGTTAACAGCATTACGAAACCGCCGGAGTCTGGAACCTTGAGTAAGGCGGATGAGGCGGTATTGAGTGAACGGAAGAGACTCGTCGAGATTGACACCACTATCCCGATGAAGTCATACTGGGAGCGTCACGCGCTGTGGTCCCTGGACAAACAGGCCACCACCGCGCATCGCTCATTCTGGCAACAGTTCTACGAGCCATTCCACATTCTGGCCATCTTCCCGGCGGTCATGTTTGCTGCGTTGCAGTACGGCTGGAGTATTGCGATGCTTGCAATTCTAGCTGTTACCCAGAGTGCGCTGTACTCCGTGCCTCCTTACAACCTTTCAGCTGCGGGTGTTGGAAACATGAACCTGCCGCCCTTTATCGGCGCTCTCCTCGGGTCCCTGTTTGGTGGGCCGTTGGTGGATTACACCATCGTGCAAATTGCAAAGAGGCGTGGAGGTATCTATGAGCCGGAAACTCGACTGTGGCTGTTTCTGATTCCTGGTCTGTCGATGACTATCGGTTGTCTGATGTATGGCTTGACAATTGCAAAGGTACGTCGCAAACTTTATTTTTCTTACCAAAAAAGCTAATCACCGTGTCTGCCAGGGGATGCCTTGGATCATAAACGCTGTGGGTGCAGCCTTTATCGGATTCTCCATCGGAGGCTGCGGTGACATGGCTCTCACATACGTTCAAGACTCTTATCAACTCGTGTGTCCTTCCGATCTCATTATTATCGCTGTGCTAATAGCTCATCGCTTGTACCAGATCCTCGGCCCCGCCCTCACGGGAGTAGTGTTCGCCCGCAACATCATCGCCACCGGGCTAGTCTTTGCCGTTTCACCATGGATGGAGGGAATGGGGGTATATGACATGTTTGTTCTCCTGGGGTGCATCGCTGCAGCTATTGCCTTGACATGTATACCTCTGATTATCTGGGGTCGCAAGTTCAGGGCTCAGTTGGCATACAAGTACGATTACTTTATCGACCAACAGTATTAGAATCGACAATCCTAGCTAGCCTTTCCTATAAATGCTAGTCAACAACCAACAACAACTTCGATACAGGATTAATTTTACTGCGCACTCTATTCTGGGACTGTCCATCAATTGCCGGCATGACATAAGGTCATTCCTTTTCTTCGGACATCCCTTTATTCACTCTTTTCGTTCTTTCGCCAACCCCGTCTCCACCCCAAAGCCTGTGACTTCATGCTGGAAGGTACAGCCTCTATCACTCAGAAACGGCCACTCCAGCGACACTTTGACAAAACACAGAGTACCAGGCCATTCACATCTGCCTCCGTCAGACACGAGGTTCCGCCCCAGCGGCTCTAATAGAGGCGAGCGAGCCCAATGGAAAGTCTACTCGCCGGCTCTCGGCGATTACTAAAATCAGCCAGAGTGTGACGATCCTGTTCAATTAAAGAGGATCCAAATTTACTTGACTGGTCAGTAGCATAAAGGTCAGGCAGCACTGCCCAGTCCTTGATAGCCCTCTTGGCAGACGTCAACAAAGGCAAAGCCCATCCTCTGTACAAATCCACCATTATTTCCGGCCCCCGAGTCACGATCCTTGCAGGACCTGATCACTAAATACCCTGCACGACTCGTGCAAATCCTTTGGGATTCACGCTTGGCAGTAACCTTGTTTTAGAGCTTGAAGATGTAGATTGGCTCAGCTACCTTAGGAGCGGGCCGTCATCGGAACTTCTAGCAGTGCTCATGCGACCTCAGCCCAAGGCCAAGGCTGAAACTGTCTTGGCAGATGAAGTATCGAATTAAATCTGCCATGCGGTATATCCACTTCATGTAACATCCCGTGTACCATCGACGATCTGTCGCACTTCAAATCTACGTACACAAGCAAATCTTGGCACCAAGTCCGAGCGACCCAATTAAGCAGGAAGAAGAGGTCCAAGAAGCTCAGTTACCTGATGTGCAGTTCCCCATCCATCAGCTACCTATATAAAGATGGCAGAAACAAGATGTTTTTGTCAGAAGACTTTGAACATATAAATTTTCGAGCGATTTGAACAAAATCCCTCGTTTCAAGCGTCTGATTTTCCGTGTAACTTGTCTTCGTGCGGAAATTCTTCCACCATTACCTAGGTAGCAAGAAATCCAGATTAACCAGTGGCGCAGTGATACTCGGTTCGCCAGCTACGAAGGGTCGCGACATAATTAATATTAAAATCCCCGTCTCCCCCGAGACCAAGGGGCGTACTGACGTCTACCACCCAAGACTTCGCCGCTTCACTGTTGTAACACTGGACGTTGTGCAGGCCCGGACCTGTGAAGGTCAGCTTCTGCACGCCATCGAATCGTGAGATCTTCATCTTACCTTGGCGCCAGTACTTGCAATAGTTCTCGACGGGAGTATTCTCCGAGGAAAAGGCAACGCGGCGGCGGCTCATGCCGGACTCGTGCCACGTGTTGATGAGTTGTCGATTGACAAGGCAGTTTCCTGCCTGTCGCCCCTCGATGCCTAAACAAAATGATTAATTTACAGGAATTGATGGCGGGGGGTAATGGTCGGAGTGGTACCTTCTGGGCTAGAAACGGGCCCGGCAGATGCAAAGAAGGGCGACGCGGCCAGAGCGGTCAAGGCGGAAAGGAACTTCATTATAAACGATCTATTCTGAATGGTAATCTGTTGGGATTCTTGAGATTTGGAAAGAGTCTTGCAGTGAGGTCAGCGCTTCTTATATGGCTCGTGGCTTTGTCATGTTGTCAACTGCCGACCTCCTAAAACCGAAACATTACAAATTTGATCCTTGGTTTTGGCCCTTCTACGTCAGAAGGATTGATCATCGCATAGCGATATTGCATTGCCAATACTAGGCATCAGAATTTGAATCTGCTCAATTGGGTCAAAACGGGCCGTCGAGGTCTGAGTTGTGTCCAAGTCCCCTCCATACAACCTCAGCCTCGCTTGGCAGCTGCTGCCACTTGCCCAAGTAGGAAGCCACCGAGGCCTCATAGTATCCTTCTGCAACGGCAAACTGTAGATCAATGGAGTTTAAATCCTTTGTAGTAGATTACCTGCCTCGTGAAGCGGTGAATCATGATGATCAGCTTTCAGCTTGACCAAGATTTCTCATTTAGATCTACCAGAAATGACACTAAAGGAGTCTTTACAAGACCTCTGATGACGCGGCATATTATTCCTTCTCGTCAGAGGTGAGTTTAGATATCTCTCCGCGGACCGAGTTGCAAGTCTATAAAGCGGCTTGCCTTCGACATCAAGTCAAGTTCACCAGCACAGAAGCATCGACTACAAACACATCATTGATCAATCATTCGCAAGTTCAGCCAGATCAAAATGCTTTTCAAGTCAACTTTACTACTTGCCCTCGCTCCCTTCCTCGGAGCATGCGACCCGCTCCCCACCACTGCAGGTATGAACTACCTACTATACTCTTCCCCTATTATCATACAGCGGGCAGTCAGCTGACGCTACGGCTAGATCCAGGCCCAGGCTTGAACACTAGACAGTCTTGTCTCGTTAACAGAGAGAAAATCAACATGTGGGTTGAAGATGGCCTTACTCGCTGGCGTGTAGCCTTCTCGGCTGAAGGCACAAAGCCCGAGGACTACTGTTACTACTGGATGGGTAAGAGACTTTCTCGTGGCAAATGAATTATTTTAACGACAATGTTAGAAGGCAAAAATGTTGTGGGCTGTAGGAGCCATTTCAACCCGCAGTGCTGGTACAAAGAGGACCTAGGTACCTGGGTTGTCGACGCCAGTACCACCCGGGGCAATGACGACAGCTTCTGGAGCTATTATGAGACTTCCCTTAAGCGTTGGATCCAGGACACGGGTTGTCGTACCGGTTAAGGCGGCTATTCCGACGTCACGAGTGAGGATATGTAGGTGAAAGGATTCACAACGGCTTCTAAGTGTATACAAAGTGAAACTACTCAATTTACATGGTCTAAGTGATTCTCTATTTATCCAGAATCCTATTAACCATATCGACTGTTTCCCTTAGACTTCAACTACCAATGCCATGCTAAGTATATAATCACTCCAGAAATGATAGAATATATCTGATGTAGCTCACTTGTGTCGTCCCTCCCACTCCGTTATTGTTACCAGCACGGCTAGTTAGCTCATAGATCAATCAGAAAATAGTATGAGCTTACTCTTCCTCCACTTGTCATCCATAATGTCGTGACAGGTCGGCATCTTACACACAGAGACTTGTCTTGATGATTTGAGCACCGTGTTCCGCCACCCCATAGACAGTAGCCTGTGGATTCGCTCGTGGTATCGGAGGAATAATACTCGCATCACACACTCGCAGGTTCTTTGTGCTATAGACCCGAAGTTGCGAGTCAACCACGCCGCCCATTTCCCGAGGCATTATTGTGACGATTGGGTTCTTCCAAGGGATAAACCTGATTCGTGCTGGGTTTATGTTGGCAGGGGATCAGGCGCGTGTGTACTCTGAGCAATGATTGTCACGTCAAGTAATACCAAGAGGGTGTCTTGGGTAACTTAGTTGTATTGATAGCTGAGTAGCTCTACTCTAGGAAATGTGCGAATGAGTGTTCTATATATATTGGGTGTTCCTTAAGGGGATCACTGTTGTCCTGGATCACGGTGATCCAGGATCACGGTGGCTCCAGGAGCGCCGTGCTCCCTGATTGTCCGTGATGTA
>JAADYS010002796.1:0-14933 GCA_012931995.1 Fusarium albosuccineum
CTTCCATCGTCTGAGACGCGTGCATTCATCTCGGACGACCTCACTTGTTACCCTGCCACGTCCGTTTCCCCCGAAAACGGATGTCGCGACCACCGATGCTATGACTGAGGTCGGAGCTGCCGATCTATCGAGGCTGCTTCAATCCAAGCGCAATGAGTGCAGGTCAGTTATGGCTCGTACGGAAGAGCTGATTTTTCCGATTCCAATGATATAATTTTCGGCCCTCTAACTTGCATCAGTTCAATTGTGACGTCGCGGAAGCGCAAGCTGCGCGAGCTGTACGCTGTCGCGACACACTCGGAAGGCCTACCACACCCAGCTTTGACAAACCCCGACGCGCCCACCACAACGCCGGCCGAATGGCAGTTTTTGCAAGCCAACGATATCTTCCAGTACGTTGAAGCAATTGATATTGCGCCTTCTGGCGCCTGCTTGGGCGCGATTGCGTGCAAGGTGCTAACCGCATTGTAGAGGCAAGACATTGAACGAGACCAACATTCCCACGAGGCCAACCCTTTCGCTTGATGCCCTGAAGAAATCCCTTGCAAAGTCGGTATTTATTGTGGCCGAGCCTGCGCAACCACAGGCGTCGGAGGATGTGAAGAAGGAAGCGTTGGTAAAGACCCAGGATGAACGACAGTTGAATGGAAAGCTTTCACCCACGAAACTTGAGGATAGCCATCTTTCTCAACAGCCCTCGGCGGCACCAGCTTCGCCCCAACCCGCGACAACCGAGAATGCACCTCAGGTATTGTCGCAAGCGAAGCAAACCGCGCCCCCGCCCACGAACGGCACGGCCAAGTCCACTGGTACTACAGATTCACCTGCACCTACTCCCGTCAAGCCCTCCGTAAAGTCGACAAACATCGCTCCGAGTTCTTCATCCCCCCGCGAGAACGTACCTGTGTCGCGACAGCCGCAAGTCACCTTTCAGGCCGGAACAAAGGGCGATGGTGCTCAAACTGAGACCACAGTGGTGGAGAAGTCTGGTCAGGGAACGGGTGTTGCAACTGGGACTGGACCTACTCCATTGTCAATTAAGCCCCCGACAGATGTCGTTCGTACCTCTGATGCCTTGTCTTCTCCCGGGTCGACTGCGCAGAGTGCCGCCACGCCTGCTGTTCACGATGCTTCGACTGACACCACCGTGGAGCAGAAACTGGTTGGAGATGATGAAGAAAGAAAGGAGGATGAAAGCAAAGACGCTACCCGTGTCTCCTCACCTGAAGACCTACAGGATCGTGTGCTGAACGCGCCTCCGGACTCAGCTGAGGCCCAACTCCTCCAAGAGTCCATTCGATCTAGCGCTGCAGCTGAGGCGGCAGAAGCGGCAAAAGCAGCTGAGGTAGCTGAGACAGCGGAAGCGACAAAAGCAGCAGAGACATCAGATGCAGAAGAGGCAGCAAATGTGGCCCGGGCGACGGAGGAAGCAAGAGCTGCAGCTTTAGCGAAAGCTACCGTGGAGCCAAAACCTGCTGCTTCTGTTCCTGTACTGGGCGATACCAGCATGTCAGGAACTGACGATATTGCGACTGATACTGCTCCCAAGGTCGACGAAGAGGCTGATAAGAAGACCGATCAACCAGCACCTAGGTGTGATGATGCTTCTGCAAGTGTTCAAGATGCGGATGTGTCAGCTAACAAGGAGATTCCGGATAGCCAGGAGGAGACCGTGGATCAGATGGATGTTGATGCTCCTGAACCTAAGATACATACTGGAAGTCAACCCGAACCGGCCAAATCACCAGAAAACTCAAACGTTGTCACCGATGCACCGTCAACCCCTGCCGCTGCAGTCCCCGAGCCAATCCGCAAGGAAAGTCCCCCGAAAGTCGAACGTGCAGTCACAAGAGTTTCTTCTGGAGCAATGCGTCCCAAGTCTGTCAGCGAAATCGTTGGTGCTACTCCTCGCCAAACACCCACTCTCGAGCGCGCTGCTACAAGCAAGAGTGTCGAGAGTCAACTTACACCTTTGACTTCTACGCCCAAGTCGCCAAGTTTACGACAACGCCAAATCTCTGTACACCGGAGGCAGAGATCTCGGAGCCAGCCTTCAACCGTGGTCTTTGGGAAGCAACCCAAGCGAGTGGACGAGAAAGCCATGGTCCCGGGCCAGCGGGAGACTATCAAAGCGGCCGACGACTACTACACCCCTCTGTTTGTCCAGGGCTTCGCGGGAAGTTCATCCTGGATGCAGCCTATCGAGAAAATCCTGTATACTGCGAACAAGACCGTGACGACCCCTGACGCCAATCTTGCTATCCAAGATCATCAAGCATGTAAGGTATTGCGACGAGTATATCACCTCCAACAACATGACAAGTGGTCTCTGCGTCAGCCTAAGCGATGCCCCGAGCCCACGCGACCACCATCTCACTGGGATGTGATGCTCCAAGAAATGAAATGGATGCGCACAGATTTCCGGGAAGAACGGAAATGGAAGAGGGCTGTGGCCAAGAATCTCGCGTATGCCTGCAAGGAATGGCACGAGTCGACTGCTGAGGAACGAAAGCTTTTGCAAGTTCCAGCTGTTATCCCTCCTAAAGCTCATCCGTTTGCCGACATATCCATGACCGAGGTCGATGGTGACGCTCCTGAAAACCATCCGACCCCTGATCTTATCTCTTCTGGAGATATTGAATCACCCGACAACTTGGATGAACTAACGGAAGACTTCCCAGAGACTGTTGCGCCATCCGCCATTTTTACGCTTCAAGAGGACGACGTTATCTTTGGTCTGCGCCGCACAGCGGCCGCAGACCAGTTATTGGAAGAGCTCCCGATGTATGGAACTCCGCTACAGGTACCCAAGTTCGACCTCACTGGCCCTGAGTGGGATCCAGATGCCCACTGGCGACGGCCAGCCCTACCCCTCAGCAAGTACGTCGAGGGCCACATGAAGCTGGTTTCAGACGGCCCGCCAAGGAAGCGCAGCCGGTTTGACTACCAGAATGAGGACTCTGAGGACGAGGGCGAGACCACCTTCGTCAGCAATGATCCTTCACCAACCCTTCCCTTACCGCCCCAGACCAATGAAGTTGCGCTATTCAATCCTGAGATGAAACACATCCGCGATCGCTTATACGCAGGTCATCAATTCCGCCCACCTTCGGAGCATCCAATGCCTACGCAAAGCTTTTACGAGTGCCGCAGCCCGTCCCAGTGGACACTGGCCGAAGACGACGAACTACGCACTCTGGTTCGAGAATATTCATACAATTGGTCACTCATCTCGAGTCTCTTGACTACCAAGTCCCTATTTACCTCGGGGGCTGAGAGACGAACGCCCTGGGAGTGCTTCGAAAGGTGGATCAACCTCGAAGGACTTCCCGCAGACATGCAAAAGACACAGTACTTCAAGGCTTACAATAGCCGGATCGAAGCTGCTCAGCGTGTCATCATGCAGCAGAATCAGCTTGCCGCACAGCAAGCCAGCGCATCTGGTGGTGCAGTGACACCCGTGCGAAGACGACCTTCGACGCCCCTGAGGGTTGAGAGGCGGCGTAATCAGAAGCATTTGACTCTGATCGACGCGATGCGCAAACTGGCCAAGAAGCGGGAGACAACCATTCAAAAGCAACAGCACACGGCATCACAGAACGCGGCTAACAAGAAGACAAACGACTCTATGTCGCAACGCCCCACGAAGACTCCAAGAGACTATAGCTTGCTACGCTGGGAGCGTGACCAAGCTCTGGCAGAAAAGATGGCGCAATACGCCACAAGGCAAGAAGCTCAACGACGAGTAAGTATCCCAGCAGCCCGAGGCGAGCATGTTGGGCCGATGCTGACGTCTTTCAAGGCTGCCTTGCAAGCCAGAGCACAGGGTCAAGCAGCCCAGATGGCTGGTACTCCCGGGGTGGCGCAGACTGGCCAGAACTCGGCACAAGTTGCTGCTGCTGCCGCCGCCGCCGCCGCAGCTGCCGCTAACGGCATGAACGGAGTTGGCCGTGTCAATGTTCCTAACCAGCTTGCAGCAGCGGCAGCGGCCGCCGCTGGACAGAACCGCCCTCGAATGCCAATGCAATCACCTGCTAATGGCATGGGAGGAGTTCCGTCTCATATGACTGGTGGCCTGGTTCCGCCAAACCAGATGAATGGTGTCCAGCAAGCCCAGTTGCAGGCGATGCAGGGTCAACACAACCGCATGCCTATGCCGAACCCACAACCAGATGTCAACCTGATGATGCGGGCGCAGCGTATCTCGGAGCAGCAACGAGCTGCCGTCCAGATGCAGCAAACGCAAGGCCCAGCAACTCCTGGCCAGGGAACAACAGGAAATCAGCAAAGCCCGCCGCCTAACATGCGTAACGGTGTGAATGGTGTCAACGGTGTTAATGGGACCAACGCGATGAGCCAGCAGAACTTCCTTAGCAATGCCCAGGCCATGATGGCATCGTTCAATGCTAATAACCACACGAGCTCGACGCCGCAAGCCAACGGTCTCCATATGCCATCAGGCCCTGCTGGCTCGCTGGCTCCACGCCCTCAAACGCAGCTCCCAGCTAGCATAGCCAACCAGCTTGCTCAACTCGAGGCGCAGTTCCGCGCGAAGAACCCTAGCCTCACACCTGAGCAGTCTCGTCAGCTTGCGACGGAACACCTAACCAGGGCCATGATGGCGCAACGTCAGTCAGCCATGAATGCTGCGGCCGGTGCTGCTAATGGCCAGACTGGCCTCGCAGGTAGTATTGCAGCTACTACCAGTCCCCACCAATATGCTGCTCTTCTTCGACAGCAGCAACAGCAGCAGGCGAGCCAGGCAGCCGGCAGTCCCTCGCAACAGCATCAACAACCACACCAGCAGCCTCAGCCTCAGCATCAAGCCCAGCAGCATCAACCACAGCCACAACAGAAGCAAGCGCAGCCGCAACAACCACCGCAACACCAGCAGCAGCAACAACACCAGCGGCAGTCAAGCGGCAGTGCTACGCCGTCAGCGGGCAAGTGAGCAGGCAAGGTTGAATGGTCAATGTTTGGGTTTTTGATGGGGTACTGGACGAAACAGCGGTGCTATTTTCTGTCATGAAAGCGTGCAAGCGAGAGAGGGCATTTTGATTCGGATTCTGCAATTGTATGAAATGAATGGCTGGAACCTGACTGTAACTAACATATTAATCGTTGTCGAGGCAAGCATGCATGGTTGATTGCTTGCTTGCTTGACCTCGAAGACCTTTTTGCCCAAGGCGCTTCAAAATACCACACCCTTCTACATATTAAGCTTGATGACGCTGGTCTGTTTTCCCTCGTGATTAGAACACGGCGATGGATGATGTAATAAAAGTTGAAAGGGCCTGGACCAAGTACCATGCATGGCTGAAGCCCGCCTGTATCTTGAACCAAACCCCATTTCCTGTCTTATCCATGCAACTATGCTCGTCAATTGTATATGCATCCCTTGCTTAAATAAGATGTCGACACTTGCTTCTCCAACATTCAAAATCACCATCAAGACTATCTCAAGTGATTGCTGTGGACTTGTAGCAGTGTGCATGGCTCATCTTTTAAGCAGATCTACAGTCCAGGCATTACCAGCACAAACCTTACAGCTTCCTCACAAGTAAACTTCAGGTCATGGACTTGATCCATCATTTATCTATCATAAATGTAATGTCTATACTAAACCTAACGCCAGTCATGCACATAAAATATAGTACAACCCGACCTCAAGCGGGGAGCCCCTATAAATCTGATCGTCCCACATGTTCCCTTCAACTCGGCCCACCGCTGCCATCGCCCCGCGATCTATCACCTTGGAGAAGCAGCTTGGGCTTGATAAAGTCTTCGTCCAGTTGATGGAATACACTGGCCGGATCATCAGCAGCCCAGAGTTGCCGGATGGCCCCGGTCGCGGTGATTGGTTGGCTGCTCGGCGCCTCCAGTGTGGGAGTTGCGAAGGCGCTATCGGGTCGCGACGGGGGTCCAGGGCTAGCACGCGGGTGTGGCGAGCGACGCGCCGGCGGCGGGAGGTCAGAGGTGTCAATGTCGCTACCGATGTCGGAATCCTCGTTGGGACGGAGGAGATCGGAACGCTCCAACTCGTCGGGGAAGCGCATGGAATTCTTTCGACTCTTGCTTGCAGGACGAGCTCCGGTGTGCGGCGACGAGGCGCCCGAGACGTAGCTAGCAGACTGGCCAGCCTCGAGGCTGCTGAGGGCGACGCTACCGTTTCTGCGAGGGTTGTAGCCAATGCCGGTTCCGGAGCGCTTGACCTGAAGGCCACCGCCAAAGGTTTCAATGTCAAACTCATCGTCACTATCAATTTCCTCCACCACACCTGTTCGAATACCAAGAATCTCGAGCATCCGCGCAGTTGTACCACCAAAAATGATAACTGTAAGCACGACAACAACCAAGACGGTAGCTCTCAGCGCATACGAGTTCTCGCCTGTGAGAAGGGCAGCAAGGGCGACACCGACGGCTCCTCGCAGTCCCGCCCAGAAGAGCATGGCCTGATAGTTGTAAGGTAGCTCATCGCCAACCTCCATACCACGTCTTCGAGCGCGGTACCGAATGAACCAGTTAATAGCTCTGGACAAGGGGAACACAGCGACCCATCTGGCGGCGCACACAGCCAGGATGGTGACGATGATGAGGGGTGGCTGGAACTGAAGGGCATTATCGGTAAACAAAGCCAAGCCAAGGTAGATGAAGATGAAGTTTTCAGACAGCTGCGCTAGGATTTGGAAGATGAACTTGGTGGTAAGCTGTGTTCGCCTCGACATGTTGAAATAGGCGTAATGTTTGAGCGTGATACCACAGAAAAGCAGTGACACAATACCTATACAGTGTTAGCATGTAATGTTAGTTGGCAGACAGAGTTTGCATACCAGACATGTGCAAACCGTGCGAGAAGAAATAAGTAGCGTAGGCGATCAAGACAATCAGGCAGCTCTCGATCTTGGGGAATCGGCGTAGATAGGTAAACTTGAGCAGGAGGGCAGTAGCCACACCAACCAGAAAGCCGATAAACATGCTGCAGAAGAAGACCAGCAAAAAGATGCCTGTACCCTCGAAGAAGCTGATGAAGCCAAGACTAGTGGCTTCGCCCTTGTTGTACTTCTGGGCGGTTTCGAAGATGACGATGGCAATGGCATCGTTCAAGATGGACTCGCCAAAGATGATGGTGTACAGCTTGGGGTCGACCTTGTACGTGTTGAAGATGGCTAGAATCGTGACGGGATCAGTAGCGGACAGGGTTGCGCCGACCGAGATGGCGTCGACAAACGACATGGTTAGGGAGCCGGGGAGCTGGGTAAAGAGCCACAAGATCAAGCCGATAACAACAGCCGACAGAAACGTTCCAGCAAAGGCAAAGGTCAGGATGGTACCGATATTGCGGAAGAAGTTTGCCTGGTGCAGCTCATATCCCGAAGACAGAATGATGGGTGGTAGTAGCAGATTGAAGAAGATCTGATAGTCGAAGCTGATGAGGTTTCGAATGGAATCACCGGACGTTATCAAGAGCGTAAGGCCGACAACCATTCCTAAACAAGACGATGAGCACCTGCCCGTAGTCGCAAGACATGGACTTTTATAACGCACCGGCAAAGATTGATATGACGGTTTCGTGGACCGCGGTGACCTTTTTCATCTGAAGCATGTAACTCGTGAAGAGGGCGAATATGAGCAGCATGATGGAGATGAAGAGCGCCCAAGCCGCGAATAGCTCCTTCTTAGCGGAATCGCCCTCTATAGGCCATCGTCAGTATACTCTCGATATCGATAAAGATTCGCCGCGCAACGCGACCACGCACACGCACCCTCGGGGTCGGATTCTTCGTCGGCTCGCTCTATGTTCAATTCGTCAGCCTCATGCCGTCGCGGGAGCCATGATGGGTATTCTCCATTGGGAAGGGCCCGTGGGAGGGATGTGGCGTACTAAGGAGCTTCATGCTCATGGAGAGGAGCTCTGAGGAGACCATTGTGAAGGTGTTTGTTTGTGCGAAGCAGATGGTCGAGTCGCTCGATGGCTCGGGGATGGGGTCAAGTGGGAAACCCCTGCGCGAGCCTCGTAAGCTGCGGCGTTGGGAACATGCGCAGGCGAGCTGAGGGGTCGAGACGGAGGAACAGGCAGTCGCAGGCTCGGGCGAACAGGACAGCAGCGACGCCTCCGAGGTTGGAACAAAGGGATGAGGACGCAGGCAGCGGCAATAGTCGATGTGGGAGGAGGACTAGGTAGATAGATAGTTACAGCACAGTACGTAGAAGGCTGGGCTGGCTGGTTTGATGACGGGAGCAAAAGGCGACAGCTTTCTTGAAAGACGGCGTCTGATTGGCCGGATCCCCAGACATGCCGCCGCCCCAGCACCACCTCGGACAACACCCCCGCTAAGCTGTATCGAGTAGTATCTTGATGACGCCGAATCTCCAGATCCGTAGTTTTGAGCAGTTGAGCTCAGTCCAGGGTTACGTCGCTTGCAGTTGAGACGGCGGGGGTATTGGTATTAATTTCCCATGTACGTAGTATCAATAAGAACCAGGAAAACGTGGCCTCTTGCACAGTCTCAGGTTCGGCAGTAACCTCGTGGCTTCACCAAGCTTGATGACCTTTATAGTTAGACGCAAAGTCTGAATGTGGCACCAGAACAAAGCTCGGCTCCGGTTTCGTACCTTAATAGCTGACATGAAAGACATCCAAAGGCGCTCTGATACCCAAATCCCGACCAAGTTAGGTCTTTCTATTCTCGACACAGAGGCTCCAGATACACCCACAAGGCAGCTGAGAATGTAGATTGGCAGATGGGTAGCCTGTAGCTGCTGCATCTCTGGTCAACCTACCTCCACTGAAGCTGCTGCAATCTGGCGGGGCTCTCCCACGTCCTGGGGCCCTGTGCCGGGTGGGGGGCCGGGGTTCCCGGTGAGGCTCTTCCAGCGGCCCCATCCGCTAAAAACACCGGAACCAACGCCTGGCGCGACCTCCATCTGGTCTTGTAGCTACCTGGGTCTCCTTGTCTTCAACAGCTTCTTCACCCTCCTCCACAGGCTTCTATCACCTCCTTCGTCTAGTTCCTCACATAAGGCCCATCCCCTGGCCCGTTCCAGGTCCCGCGACGACAATGTACCACCTCGCCAAAGGCATCTACCTCTATGCGACGAGTAAAGAAGGTTAGCGTTGTGTCCTGTCATCTTCTCTCTCGTGAACCACCCGCCCTGACCTCTTCAGAATATTCCGTCATTCTTCTGGGTCTCGACAATGCCGGCAAGACAACCTTTCATGAACAAGTCAAATCACTCTTCCTACCGAATGCCCCCGAACCCAAGCTCAAGACTGTGCCCACCGTCGGCCAGAACGTGTCGACAATCCCGCTCCAGGACATGTACCTCAAGCTGTGGGACGTGGGCGGCCAACTCTCACTGCGCAAGCTATGGCAGAGCTATTATGCCAGCTGCCATGCGATAGTCTTCATCATTGATAGCACGGACATTGGAGACGGGAATATCGAGCACGAGGATAGCGGCAGGTTGGACGAGTGTAGACTGGTCCTCGAGGACGTCCTACAGAACTCCGAGACAGAGGGCGTACCACTGTTGATCCTAGCCAACAAGCAGGACCGCGAGGATTGCGTCGAGACGATACGCATCAAGGAGGGCTTGGTGAAAAAGGTTATGGAGGGAGATAAGGGATCTGCCATTCGCGACTCACGTGTGCTGTCCATGAGCGCCCTGACTGGTGATGGAGTCCGGGAAGCCATCGAGTGGGTGAGGACAAGAGTGCAATGGAACAAGGAGTCACGGCCACCCATGATGCGATAGTCGACTTGGGGCAGTATTTCATGGATTATGAGCAACGACGGTGACTGGACTTGACAAGTCCAGCAAGATATCTGGCAGGCGTACACATTGGGGGTTCACCAGCAGCATTAGTTTTGTCCGGCATGACGGAATATTGAGCGATCTCGTCAGGTTATGCGGGGTATCATGCTTCTATTTTCTCTTGGATTCCTTTTTTCCTGCCTTTTTTTTTTTTGTTTGTTTGACGTTATGCCGTAGACATCAGCGTCACCTGTCGTTCTCAGCCGTCAACTCTGCCAGTAGTCCTCCCTTGTCTCTCCGCTTTGCGTCCTCGGCCAACTTGCGATCTACCAAGTCGTTCAAGTCCTTGGCCCGGTTCAGTGCTCCTTGTGCACACTGAATAAACAGCGGCGCGTCTAGTGAGGTTCCTCCAAGCTTGGCGATCTGGCAAATCTCACCATGCTTGTTGAGACTGTATGTGCAATAGGATACTCGGAGCTGCTCCTCCAGCCAGTTCGTGTCGACGAGCACCTGGCTCCCCTCCTCGCCAAAGAAGCTAAACGTGACGCAGAAGGGAGAATGCAGCCAGCTCAGCGGGACTGGTTCCCTCTCCGCGGGGGTGTAGACGGTGAGGTTCTCGCCCTCAATGCTGGAGTCGGGCTTTCGGAAGTGTCGAAGGGCTGCGACCACCGCCAGACAGGCAGCGTCTGTGAGATTTCCATCGTGAGTAAGGACATGCAGCTCGGCTCGGATGGACCAGCACTTCTGCCCAGCAATGAGGCACAATGACTCGGTATCGAGGGCGCCAGATCTTCGGATTGTCTTTTCGAGAAGCCTTGATAGTAAAACTTCGTCCAGTGAAGGGCGGTTAACTTCGTATGAGGGTGCTACCATAGGGCTAAGTTCTGAAGTGATTGTGAAGACTCCGTCAAATGGACGATCTGAGTAGGGAACGGTGACCTCTGCCGAGACCTTGACCAGTACTCTGAGCGAGATGTTAGGAATTGTTCAATAAAATATAGAATCAATGAGCATACCTTGTTTTTCCATACTTGACCTCAGCCACACCATATTCATCTCCAAAGGTGAGTTCTAGAGCTCGGAACTCGTCGAACTTTCTTCCATCTAACCGCAAGCCTTCATCCAAGGCTTGAACGACAAATGTCTTCTCAGGGAGAGACGGCTCTGCTTCTCGAGGCATCGCGATTTTGTTTTTAGTGATCTGCTGCGGGCACCGAGGGTATACAGCGTAGAGCAAGCCTTTGAAATTCAAGGTTCTGGGGATACCTCTGGAAATTCTGCCGGGCGGTGAAGCCGCAACCAGGCACGTCTCGCGTCACGACCTCAGCCATTTCTACTGTCGTTACCCATATCACCTGCATTGTTCTTTGCACAGGTCAAGATACTATCGCCATGACTACCGCTCACAGACCTACTTTCGATCCCGTTCGTAATTTTCTTGCTGCGCTTTTGAAGACAAACTAACATCCCAACAGGCTCGTGGCAAAGAGGCCCTTCGCGGCCCTGCCTACCACCAGCGCCTCCTACCCGCACACACTCAGCTCAAGTATCGCCAGGCCGGCCAAGGTGGCGATGCCGACGAAGAACCTTCCCGCGATCTCGCTGCCGAGCTTCTTGCCGCCGAAGCTGCCCACTTCACCAAGAAGAATGGCGCCCCTGCCCCGGTGGACGACGAGGACGACGAGATGAGCAACTCTGGCGGCGTGAAACGCTCACTTCCACCCGCTTCGGGCGAAGATGAAGATTTGGAAGCAAAGAGGAGGCGGATATTGGCGGAAACAAGGGACATTGATGCCGATGACGACAGTGAGGAGGACGACGAGGACAGCGACGATGACGACGATAGCGATGACGATTCTGACGCGGAGCTGCAGAGAGAATTGGACCGTGTGCGGAGAGAGCGTGAGGAGAGGAAGAAGAAAGAGGTTCGTCTGCTCGGCTACTGAATGCCATCACGCACGAGATGCAGCTCGCTAACATCTGCTACAGGAGGCTGAGAGGCTCCAGGAGGAGCAGGAGGCTCGAGAACGAAACATTGCCCTCGGAAACCCCCTTCTCAACAAGCAAGACTTTAACATGAAGCGCCGGTGGGATGACGATGTAGTGTTCAAGAACCAAGCACGAGGCACCGAGGACAAGGGCAAGAAGAAGGAGTTTGTAAACGTGAGTCTTTCTTTTTCTGCTTCTATCCTCATCGCGTCCTTTTTGGGCGTTCTCTGCTCCCTTTTTACTATGTACATGAATCCTTTGGAGAAAAGACAGAAAGAAAGAAAAAAGAGAAAAAAAAAACAATTCGCTAACCCGTGCCCCCCTAGGATCTCCTCCGTTCCGATTTTCATAGGCGCTTCATGAGCAAGTACGTTGGATAAAATGACATAGAATCACTTCCCCCGCTTTAGACATTAGATACCCTCAATCAGTTAAATGCTCTCCTCCGATCGTCGTCCAGCATCCGATGCGTGATCCTCGGCGAGGATTTTGTTCTCCATGGCTTCGAACGCGCCGACCAATTTGCCATACTTCTGGTAGAGCCCGTCACGGAAGCCCTCGTCGATACGTTGAATGTTGCCCTCCTCGGTCCATCGCTTGCCGATGAGGTCGTCAAATGTCTCGTTCTCTTGACGCTCCATGGCCCAGAGCGCCTTGTACGCGCCGCCGAGTGCACAGGCGTTGCCACCAACATCGAGCTTGTACACACCTTCGCTACCACCGAGGACTTCACCAATCACGCGAGCAATGGCAGGGTTCAGGGACCCGCCGCCCACGAGGTAGATGCGTCGAGGCTGGGCCGGCAGGCCAACTCGGGGGCTGTGGACGAGTTTCTGGGAGCGCAGGCGCATCGACAAGGCTTGGGACTCGACAATCATGCGGGCGTCCATCTCCTTGTCCCATCCGCCCTTGACCTCTTGCAGGTCAGAGCCATCGGGTTCACACGAGTATCGCCAGGTACCGGCACGGATGTTTGGGACAGTCTCGCGGAGGTAGAAGTAAAGGCCAAGCTTGCGCCTATCATCCTCCTTCACGGCACCCATCGGAGGCGTGTTGTCAACGGCCTTGTTGAAGTTCTCCCAGCCGGTGGGGCCGTTTTCAGGCTTAGGAAGCTGGTCACGAACTCTCTCGCGCGCTAGTCCCCCGTTCTTGTAACAGAGCATGAACATGTAGTGGCCGTCGGTGGTGGGGTGGTTGAAGAAGTGATAGGAGCCGTCGGGCTTGTACTTGGGAGTGTTCATGAGGAATGTCGTGGAGGTGCCGAGGGAGACGATGGCGTCGAGGGGTCGAAGAGGTAGAGCGAGGATAGTACCTGGATTATCACCGGTGAAGGGTGTAATTTGACAGTCAGGGTGGAAGCCGTGGCGGTCAACGAAGTAGGGAGAGATGGGGCCGAGGATTGCACCGCCATTGAGACTGGGCTCGCCAAGCTTCTTACGCAGGTTGATGGCGTCGCGCTTGCTGCCAGCTGCCAGCTCGAGCAACGGCTGACTGAAAGTCTGGCGTTCAATGTCCCACAAGTTCATTCCGCAGACGTCACTTACATCCATGGGAGCAATCGCGCCGAGGAAGACAGAGGCGAGCCACGAGGAGACGAGGGAGATGTGAGCAGTCCTGGCGTACATGTCAGGAAGATCCTTCTTCAGGCGCATGATTTGCGTCCCAGTGAAACGCTGTCACGGATTAGCACTACTTCTCTGACCAAAACATTTCTCAACTTACATGATGCGCGCCGCTACCTGTCACCTCGGCGAGCTTCTGTCGGTCGCCGAGGGCGGCGTCGAAAGCGTCGCATTCGTTCTGAGTGCTTTGATCTTGCCAATTGGGCGACCACTGATGCGCGAGAGCCTGTGGTAGCTGGACGACAAGAGGCAGACGCGGGTCGAGGTGGTGGAGGATCTCGTAGGCGTGGCCGTTCCAGAAGACACTTCCATGCTGCTGACAAGAACCACTGATGGCGCTGATGCGAGAGAGGGGAACGGGCATGGCCTCGGCTAGCCGGTCAAGGACGAGATCAAGCGATTCCATCCACATTGCGACGGGGGCGTAGACCTCGCCCGTCTCTTCATAGACGTGCACGCCTTTGCGGATGCCATATTTGCGACCGAAGTCGGCGTCGAAGTCAACCTTGGCTTCACCGACGACCTTGAGGTCTGGATCAACAACAATGGCTAGTGGGAGTGTTAGTTGCAAGATTCGTAGAGGCTGGGTAAATAAGAGACGTGCCTTTCAGCTGTTGTGTTGAGAGGTCAAATCCCAGATACAGCGGCTTCGAGTCCGAAGACGTCTCCGGGGAGGCTGAGCGGGCGAGGAACGGCATGGTGAATTGCGGAAGTAGTGGCGACTAAGATAGATGATTTGGGAGGTTTCTCAGGACGTATTGCGGTCGGTCAAGACGGCGTGCCTGTCGAGAGTCCACGCGGTCGTCGTCGTCGCAGTCTCAAGACACTGTAGTTTAAAGCGGGCAATTCAGGCGACGTCAATGGGCTATGACAGAGTTGGCAGCGGGCACCGTAATGATGACGACAGCGTCAATGTCAATTAATTGGGTTGGTTGCGTGTCTAAGTCGCGGGAAGGGAATCGAGATAGAGGCAAAGTGTTGTGTGTGTGTGTGTGTGTGTGGCTGTGTGATACAGAGAGAAATAGAGGCAATCTACGACGATCAATGGCAATGGGAAGGAGGAGGAGGAGGAGACGGGAAGGAGTGAGACACAACACCAAAATGGGCCACGAGCTTTATACCTTTATCAGCCATCGTGGCCTCCCTCCCTCCACAACTTGGTTGGACTAGACCGCCACCCGCAACGGGAAGAGAAAAGATGGATGGTGTGTGGGTAGAGCTTGTCCACCGAGCTCCAGCAGCTCCAGCTCCAGCTCCAGCTCCAGCTCCAGCCAGAGAAGAGGGGGAATACCACTATCGTGAGAAAAGGCGTGCACGCAGTAACACGAGCTCGCAAAACACCATCCATCCATCCATCTTCCTTCCTTGCCCCAACAGGGAAATTCTTCAAAAGGGTTTAGGCACGGTTGAAAAACGGGCTCGAGGTCAGATGAACGCAATTCCATGTCCGGGACTATATCCGCGCCCGGCATTGGCACATGAATGGCCCCTGCTAGCACAGGCACGAGGCTCCCGGGGCACTTGGCCCCCTGTTGATAATATTTTTTGCCTTATTTTTATTTTTTG
>JAADYS010002799.1:0-17195 GCA_012931995.1 Fusarium albosuccineum
GCTCTTAGGGGGGAGGGACTGCAGGGGGGCAGGTTAAGGTAAGGCTTCAGTGGATGAAGATGGATCTGAGGCATGGCAAAGTACAGGCTGAGTGACTGCCTGGGGGGCCCCCTAGGTATTGTCGGGTACCTCGCAGCTACAGCCGCGGAATGATGCACCACACAACCGTCTCCAGAAACCCCCTTTGGGTCGTCTTCCCAGCGCCATCCATGCCCGACCCCCCGTCGACCCGGTTCCACTCTCACGCCAACGCCGACGCCAACATGGACCGCTGGCCCCTGCTAGACGGCGCTGCGGCTAGCTCCAAGTTAGCTGCTAACCCGCCCGCAGCGGCGATCCTGGAAACCATGGCCACTTGCGCTATGGCCTCTGGAGGCGACGGTATCGAGGTTATTGAGCAGAGACAGGAGCGTGGCCTCTTGCACCGGGACGCGTTGGAAACGCTGGGCCAGCGCCGCTGGCGGTGCCCTAGCCCAGCAGAACGGGATCCAGAACTAGGGAATACAGTAAGATAGCAGGGCGCCGTTTTTCTGCCGCTGGGAGTCCCGTCATAAAATACTGACTGTCTGTCTGTACATGGCCATGATCCTGGCCTGGCCTGGGCTCGGATATTAATAAAGGGCCCCGTCTCTTGTCCCTTGCTCTAGACACTTGCTTAGCCTACCCGTCTACTACTACTACTACTACTACAACACGTCCGCTGCGACTCTGACTTTCTGTTGTTGTTGTTGTTGTGGTCATCGTCGCATCGTCTCGTCCTGTCTCGACCTTGGCCGCGACATTCTCTTGCATCTTCTGTCGCTGCCCTCGACCGTCGATCAACGCTCCAGCTTGGTCTGAAACCTTCTACTCTCTCCGCTCGCCCAATCGCGATACCTGTTGCCCGGTTCTCTCTGCTCTGGGATCCTCTCTGCTTCAGGGCCGCCTTTGCTTGTTTCTTTGCCTTCCGACCCTTCCATTCTCCCACGACCGAGTCCCGAAGTCTCTTGGAAGCCCCGCAACCGGCATTTTCTCTCATATCTTCGTCGTCGCGTGCGACACCAACCTTCTTCCAAACCTACGTACGTCTTCTGACCTTGCGCGGCTGGTCGCACAACGCTTGAGCGCCGGAATCGCCTTCAAAATACCGCCCATCATGTGCTTCGGTGGCCGAGACAAGGGCGACGGAGGCCAGGCTCGGTCTCGCGACATTGATCGCCAGCTCCGCCAGGATGAGAAGCGATTGTCCAAGGAGGTCAAGCTCCTCCTATTAGGTAGGATATCCCATGACTTTTGCACCTCGGGTACAGGGAAAACTGACGCATTGGCCCCCCCCAACAGGTGCTGGAGAGTCCGGAAAATCAACCGTCCTGAAACAGATGAAGCTCATCTACTCGCAGGGCTTCAGCAAGAATGAGAAGCTCGAGTGGAAGCCCGTTATTTTCAACAATATTGTCCAGTCCTTCAAGGTCATCGCAGAGGCCATGGAGGAGCACGGCATTGCCTTTGAAACCCCCGACAACGAGGCAAGTCATTCCCGTCTTTGTATCTCCACCCATGCGACGTGACTCTGGGTCATTGTCTTGGGGGCCGGCTGTGTGAGACATTGCAGGTTTGGCTAACCGGTGCTACAGAAACACATGGCTCACATCCTCGTCGACCATGAGATCAGCCCTCAAGAGCGAATGCCCGTTGATTATCTCGATCCCGTAAAGTCACTATGGGCCGACAGCGGTGTCCGAGCTGCAATTGATATGGGCAACGAGTATGCGCTGCACGACAATCTCACCTAGTATGTGACACCCCTGCATTATAATTGTCGGCGACACCACGTGCTAACACAAACTCCAGCTTCATCGAGGACATCGACCGACTTTGGGCAGAGGACTACGTTCCCGACGACCAAGATCTTCTCCGGTCCCGACTACGGACCACGGGTATCACAGAGACCATCTTCGATCTGGGCCAGTTGACCTACCGAATGTTTGATGTGGGTGGACAGCGATCAGAAAGAAAGAAGTGGATCCACTGTTTCGAGAACGTCAACTGCCTGCTCTTCCTTGTCGCCATCAGCGGCTACGACCAGTGTCTTGTCGAGGACAAGGATGGTGTGAGTACCAGGTAACCCCACAAGATCGGGGGCGCAATATGCTAACTGAGACGCGCAGAACCAAATGAATGAGGCGCTCATGCTCTGGGAGTCGATCGCCAATTCGCACTGGTTCACCAAGTCGGCTCTCATCCTGTTCCTCAACAAGATGGATCTGTTCAAGGAGAAGCTCCCCAAGAGCCCCATCACCAACCACGGCTTCACCGACTACCACGGTCCCAAAGACGACTACAAGGCCGCCAGCAAGTACTTCCTGGACAAGTTCAAGGCGCTCAACCGCAACACCGAGAAGGAGATCTACGGCCACTTCACCAACGCGACTGACACAAACTTGCTCAAGATTACCATGGCTTCGGTCCAGGACATGATTATTCAGCGTAACCTGAAACAGCTCATATTGTAAGACCCCCAACAAGGTCTCGATTAGCAGAATTATAGCTCAGACATCGGTCACCGATGAAGATACAAATGAGCCCGCCGGTGTCGGCAAAAGCGGTCGGGACGACAACCGCCCTACTACTACTACTACGGCTCGACGTCATCCCTTCCTGTCATGACCCTGCTCGCACCCGTGTGCCTGCTGGGATGGGACCGCCAGGGGGCTCCCTTGTTACGAACGAGATACCGATGTCCCTCCCATTCCCTTTTGGACTGTACGATTTCCGCAGCTGCGTTTTCCGCTCAGGCCAGCCGAACAACGCGATATATACGTTCTATATACCCTTCTACCAACACACGCCTTTCTGGAGTCGCATAACGCCGGGGTGGAATGCAATCTCGGGGGAGGGAAGGGCTTGTCGCCCAGAGCGACACTGGGGATCATTGCCGGATGAGCCGTCCGGCCTGCAGCGCAAGGTGATCAATGGGAGATGAGAGCCATGACTCGCGGGAAGGTCATGAGATGAATAAAAAGTAAGAGGTGGAGATGGGTGACAAAACGACGCAGCGGCCGGCCGGATTCTTTTTTTGTCTGTTTATTTGCATGATACCTAAAGGCGCGCACCTTTTTTATTTTGTCTCTGTTTGACTATATCTCTCTGGGCTGGACATATGCCCCAGCGGCGGAGAAGACTGGCATTCTTGGTCGGTACACACACATTACGAGGCGTACGGCAGCAAAAAAAAAAAAGAGATAATCTAGACTAAGAGTAACACAATCAATACTCAGCTCTCAGCTCAGCCCAGACCATTGCATCTGCATTGTTACTGTACTGTATGGCCCTTGTTCCAAATCATGTCATGCTCTCTCTCTTCCGTCTTGGCCCTGCTGGTGCAGCTAGCGTGCTTCCGGTTGTTGTTGGGAGCACGAGCTTCTGTCCCGAGTGAGATGCCTGCAGCACGGCATGTCCATGGCCACATGGCTGCTCGGACCACATGTTATGGAGGATACGGATAGATGCACGCTCGGATACGGGGGTGGGACTATTTTTCTTTTGTTGATGGGAATCTCGTTGTTTTTTGGTCGGCTGCCCGGGGTCGGTTTGAGATTGATGAAAGGGCTCCGGCGAGCTTGCTTTTTGGAACAGGGGGCAGGCGGCTGGGAAAGCCGAAGACGACGAATCCAGGACAATAAGAGAGGAACGTTATGTAAGGCTGGATGCGATGAGGATCATGAGATGCGCAGTTATGCAAGATACAACCTTTACAGCTGGATGGGTTCTATAATGAATGTGGACCTCCTGACTTACAAGACACATCAGAGGGAGCAGTGCCATCCTTCTTTCGATCACGACCGATAGATCCGGATGTCCGCCGAACTCAGGTGGCTGCATCACTAGCTAGCAAACATGTTTGGCGGTTCTGTAACAACTCAGCCGCCACGCATCTGGTCTCGTTCCGGCTGGGCCTCAAAGCCGAGGCCGGACTCTCACCGAGTTACTACCGTTGCACTGAGATGGATCTCTGTAATTCATGGGCCATCGCAAACAATCTGGAACTCTATGGCCTAAGGAAAGATGAGACAAGGGAATGTCACCTGGTTTCAGACATGCGTAGGTAGGATTATTCAGTAATCCGTGGACTTGTAGCATTCTGTATAGGTGATATACCGTGCTAACTACGTAGAGTGTATTGCAACAAGCTTAGCTCAACATTATCAGCAAGGCCGCATCTCAGAGACATTGGGGCTTTGCGTCAGTATATTGGCAAATCATGCACAAGACATGTTTTGACAAGCACCTCTTTCTTATAGAATCCTATCTGGACAGTTAATCCTTCAAGTTCTGAGCTCCTCAGAGTTGTCCTGTACCTTGACGTACAAAACGGGGCCAACCACTGTAATCCACACGCTCTCATTGGCCCGACCCACGCACAAGAGCTCTTCCAAATATTTGGGGTCGCAGACAGCTGAAATAAAAAAACAGGCACGCTTGGGAAATCCAGGTAGGTATAGAATAGATGGCTATTCTGCGCATAGGAAGCCGCATTCATCATGACAAACGACAAGATAATTTGTACCAAGTAAAGCCATTTGAGTTTGCCGTAGTCACTTGACCTTGTTCAAACATGTTTCTCCGACCAGGCAGAACTGCCCGTGTTATATAAGCGCCGTTTGGTGTGCTGCATATTTTGTCCCCCGCACCTTGATAACTTCACCTCGCCCAATTCAATTCTTCTCCCCCTCCATCCTCACACAACGTCTCCCAATCCTAGGCGCACGTACATGTTTCGTCGCCTCGCATCAACCATGGCCGAATCAGCTCCCAAGCGCATCAAGACCACGGGTCCTCTCGTCGGCACCCACAACGGCCACTTCCACGCCGACGAGGCCCTCGCCGTTCACATGCTCCGCCGCCTCCCCGCCTACCGTGACGCCGGCCTCGTCCGCACCCGCGACCCTGCCGTCCTGGCCACATGCCATACCGTTGTCGATGTCGGCGGCGAGTACGACCCCGAGCGACGTCGCTTCGACCACCACCAGCGCGGCTTCACCACCACCTTCCCCGGCCGCCCTACAAAGCTCTCCAGTGCTGGCCTTGTCTTTATGCACTTTGGGCGCGCCATCGTTGCAGATCGCCTGGGCCTGCCTGAGGATGCCCCCGATGTCCATCTCCTCTACAACAAGCTGTACGAGAACTTCGTAGAGGCGCTTGACGCCCACGACAACGGCATCTCTGTCTACGACCCCGCGGGAATCTCCGCCGCCGGCCTCGAGAAGCGTTTCAGCGAGGGCGCCTTCAGCCTCGGCGCTGTCGTGGGCCGCCTCAACCCGCACTGGAACGACCCCGTACCATCTGACCCTGCCGAGGCTCAGGCCGCCGAGGACGCCAAGTTCAACGAGGCGAGCCGCCGCATCGGCGAGGAGTTTGACCGGGATCTCGACAACTACGCCGCATCCTGGCTGCCCGCCCGCACCATTGTCCAGGAGGCTTTTTCCAAGCGAACCCAGTACGACGAGCAGGGTCGCATCCTCGTCCTCGAGGGACAGTCTGTGCCGTGGAAGGATCACCTGTACACCCTCGAAGACGGCACTCCGTCGGTACTCTACGTGCTGTATGCGGAGAAGCCTGAGCCTGGCGCCAAGTGGCGCATCCAGTGCGTGCCTGAGAGCAAGGACTCCTTTGTTAGCCGAAAACCGCTACCAGAGGCTTGGAGAGGCTTCCGAGATGAGGAGCTAGATGGCATCTCATCCATTCCTGGCTGCGTGTTTGTCCATGCTGCAGGCTTTATTGGCGGCAACAAGACATTCGAAGGTGCTAAGCAGATGGCGCTCAAGGCCCTGGAGGCTTAGGCCGAGAGCATTATTACAAGCCAGACGCAATTTTGGGATTTCTTTTTCTTCGATTGAAAACCGTGGACCGGTACCAGGAGTCTGGAAGGGGGGGAACTACCAAAGGAAAAAGAAACAAAATAGAATGGGTGCGCTTCCGAGCAAAACGAAGCGGATAGCTAAACGACAAATGAACATGATGAATTCGACGGTGGAGAGGCGACAAAAATATATGTCAACGACCCTCCCCGCCAGAAAAGCAACCCCATCTGATAATCCGGGATCGAAACAAATTCCCTCTGTGCGTGCGAACTAGATTGTCTGCCAATTCCCAAACGCCAACAACTGTGCGATCCTCGTAAGTCATCAAAACCGAATTCGCAAACCACACAAGCCCACACTCTGGCTTCGTACAAAAAACTCACTTTCCGTGTTTCGCACAGGAATCAACTCTTCCATTCGTCCTGTTGCCACGCAATTTTTGTTTTTGGAGACACAAAAAAAACCTGCTCACACACAGTCTATCGTCGAATGGGGATGCCCTCGCCGCCAGCAGCAACGGGCTCAGGCGCAGCAGGAGCGTCGTCCTTGGCCTTGTCAGCCTCGGCGTCGTCAGCCTCGGCGTCGTCAGCCTGGCCCTCCTCAGCACTTGTCTCGCTCTTGAGGAAGCTGCTCTCCTTGATGGGGCTGCCAGCCTGAATGCCGGGGATGGAGCCGTGGTGTGCGTGCTTGGGAACGTTGCCGGACCCGTTGACAGGAGATGAGAGGTGGGGGATGTTCTCGGGAACGGGGTGCTGAGATCCGACGGCACCGGCGTCTACGCCGTCGCCCTTGCCAGCCTTGGACATGGCATAGTCGCCCGAGTCGAAGTACTTGCGCTCCTTGAGATGCTTGGCGAAGTGGTCGGAGCGAGAGGGCAGCTTGCCGTAGAGGCGGAAGAGGCGTTGCTCCTCGGGGGAGAGCGACTATGACGCGGGGAGCAATAGCGTTAGCGTTGAGGTGCGATAAATAAAGGTGCCAGGAGGAGTGGCAAAAGGTAGAGGGTCAAAGAGTCGGTTGAAGAGACATATGGGTGAAAAGGAGAGGCGATCGTGGAAAGGCGGGTATCGAGTCATGATGGGGGGAGGAGGGGTCGAGTCGTCTGAGGTGGTTTTCCGCAGGGCGGCGGGCTTACCTTGACGTCGATCTTGTTCTTCTGGTGAGGGTTCATAGCTAAAGACACCTCGTCGGTAGGATGTACAGTCTAGCGGGAGTCACGAACAGTGCGTGAAGACTCAAGGCAAGAGAGAGAAATGGTCGGTTGCTGTTTCGTTCGTTCGTGTGGTCAAGCGTCGTTTTGGAGGGATGAGGTTGGCCTGCCTCGAGACTGGGGGGTATTTGTTGGAGGAGCCAGAGGGAGGGCTGCAGGTCGTGGTAGGATAGGGGATCGTGCCTGATTGGGCTGAAGAGCGTATGATGTAGCTGAGAGGGACGCGGGTACTAGTGGGGCGGTGGTGTTGTATATAGCGGGGTGGATCGCTGTGCCGAGGCCGATGAAGTCACCAAGCTTGCGAAGCCTGAGGCGCAATAATAAGGGCAAGTAAGGGTTTACAGCGGGCAAAGGGTCTTGGGTGAACGGGCGTTCCTGGTCTTTTTATCTTGTATGCGGCTGCGGACGGTACCTGCCATGTTTCCCAGGGACCACGGCCTTGATATTGAGGTACGAACGATAGGACACCCTTGCCCTAAGATGTGACTCCTCGTTCTGTTTTGTTTTTTTACTCGCCTCCTGTGCTTCATGCAAAGTGCATCCAAGTTTCGTCCTCTAGAAACGCAACGTCACTCGGCCAAAATGACCCATATCAGCGAACTGATATGATCGGGTCGACGAGGGCGACCATGTCGAGATAATCAGCCTCTTTCATGCTATCCCCAGCGACACGGTATCTGCAGCCCAGCAACGAACGAGAGCCCGGTACCAGAATATTCTTGCATGAAAGAATACTTGTACCCCTCCTACCTATTGCTGTCTCCCAGGTCTCGTGGTGACCTGTGCTCCCCTGGTCCCTGGTCCCTGTCGCCAGTAGCCGTTGGGCTGACGTACCGTCGTTCCGTGCCCCGTCCCACGGCCATGGCAGCAGGACGCCGAAGCTACGGGGGGCCTGGCTGCGCGCCTTGAATGGGCCGACAGAGGGATTGACAGCGATTGATGAGATTTAGCCAGCACAGAGGGCAGGGGCAACAACATAGTCCACAGCATCATCATGAGGATCGTCAGGGCGCCTCGCTCGTCCACGACCTACCTACGTCCCATATCCGACCTCGTGAGCAAATTGTCAAGACCGGGGTCCTTCTGGAAGCCAAGAGGAGCCACAATTGGGCACCTGAGCCCCAGACGACCGTCGTTGTTGGGCGCTCTGCACTCGGGCGGGCATCTGTTCAGGAGCACGGTGACACGGACAGGGAGAGGAAACTGGAGGCAGTGACGTTGTAGGAGAGGGTGTCTAAACACGTCGAGTCTGTGACGATGTTGATGAGACTCTGACGTTGCCAGACATACGTGTGCGGGTGGTGGTGTTCTGGCATCGCGCTGCTTGTGTCTGCCTGTCATGCTTATCTGTATCGACACTGGGATGACAGCAAGAGATTCGAGCACAGTTTGTGAGATTCCCCGAGGGCTCATGGTTGGTTGGATGGCCGACTTGGCGGTCACCTCGATAAGAACATGAGATGCTTCTATCTCGTACTGCGGCTTAACTGGGACAATGATGGATGCATCGCTCACATGGCAATCTTCTAGCGCCATCACTAGAGAACGAGGACAACATCGCCAACAGTGTCCGCTGCCCCGGACGCCTATGTACCACCATATCCGGCATTCCATCTCCGAACACTACGATCTCGTTCTCTGTGCTTGGCAGACCGCGCATCGTGTCTGATGTGGCCTCTGTTTGACAGTTGTCAACTCTCCTTCTCTTTCTTGGCTGTCAATGGGCCAGCTGACGGCTCTTCTCGGTGTTTCACTTTGCAGGCATCGTACGACAATGCCGATCTCTTGAGAAGGGAAGCAACGAGGCATGCGGTATTCCTTAACTCTGGGCTCTGAAGCTTGGGCAAGGTTGGCGGCTGCTGATCGTCGCCCTCAATATAGAGTTCGCCGCGTGCGAGCGCACCAGAGTGCCATGCACCCCGCAAGCCGCGGCAGCGGGCCCGAGGTGCTAATGCAGAGATCGAAGCGAGCATCAACCCGTCCAGTGTCAGGCGAAGCTGCTATCGGGTTGATGGTGCAATGGCTGCGGAAAGGCTTGTGTGATTGCGGGTGTGAGTTGAAAGTTTGACTTGGCAGCGAAGTCAATTTCAGTCCCAGCTCTCGATGCTATCGGCAGTTCAACTTGGTCAGCTGGGTTCCTACCTATGATTGATTGCTTATCCTTGCGGTCGAAGTATATAGGGTTGTTCTTGAAACTTGGCATATGCATGTGGATGCCAATGGCCCTCCGTCTCAGATAAATTGTCGAGAGGCAGGGCGATGAGGACGAGATGCGGCTAGGAATCCAAGTCTCGGGCGTCACCAAAGGACCTGTGCCGCGAGACTAGACAGCCTTTGGAATGGTTAGCTTGTGCTCGCCTTTTACAAAGCCGTGCGCAGTTTCTCAGCATGGCATTCCCACATTGAGCTCCAAAGTTCATGATTCCCATGGATTATTGCTGGAATGCATGCTCACGGGACCAACCGCTTGGTACAGTAAGGGACCGCCACCAACAAAAGTGCCCCCTCGAGTTCCATTCACCCATCCTTTGGCCATGTCGCACTGGAAACATGGTGGATAGGAACCCGGTTCACATCACGATCCCTCGAGAAACCCCATCCCCCAAGTGTGGTATGCCAGCACAACAGAGGACGCCGTGCTATGTCCTGCTAGGCCCATCAGAGACACATCGATCCCTCCCAATGCCCCCATCCTGCAGCATCCATCCTGCACGCTTACCGCACCTTGTTGGCCTGTAGCCAGTGAAACGCCGCATGATCAGGAATGAGCGGCTCACAACTCCCGCAGGCTCTGGAACAAGAAGGGAGGGGAGCCGGCAACTGGCAACGCTCTAGACCGGGTCTGGGTCTCAGCTGGGCAGAACCACGGCATCCTGAGTCATCTTGGAGGGTTATTGGTGCGTGTCGGGGAATCGATTTCCCTTGATCCGTCCCTGATCTTCAGAGGTTGGTTGCTGATCTTGCACCTCAAGCGTCGTTCCAGTTTGGGCCGGCGCCTCGGGCTTTGAATATCGAGGGATAGTTCCGACCCGGTACTTTCATAGGAGCCGACGGGCATAACTCGGGGATGCGCTGGTGTCGTCTTCTGGAAGGTCAGTATGAAACTCGGATAGACCAATCAGCCATAGACAGCATGGCGACAAGTTCGGTCCTTGGTCGTTCCTCACAGAGAGGAAGGGGACCATGGTTCAACATAACTTCACCCTGTGGCTTTACTGGGTCCCGTTGGCCAGCACACTTCCAATGACTCGACCCTATATAATAGTGTCGGGTGAAACTGGGTTCTGCCTCCAGTCAACCTCCACAGTCACAGCTTGAGGGTGTTTCGGACCCTGAGATGTATAGCTAATCTGGGGCACGGCTCCAGGCCCACTTTCCGGAGTCGGCGTTGTATACTGCGACAACCAATTTGCCTAGTAACCGTTGTGATTATATATGCACTTCGAATGGCCTCGCTCTCTTCCGGAATTTCCATCAAGTCCGCAACTTGCCGGCATTGCTTACATATTGGCGCCGACGATGCTCTAGTAATCAGAGTGGACACAACCGCGGAGACGTCTCCGCCGACTTGCCTCGCCTGAAGTTGGCTTACCAATCGGTCTAGAGGGGTCGCTGAGTATGTCGGGACAACGAGCATCACCACACAGAGCCCTAGAGTTTAGGTTGGACATAGACAAGGCACGAGCTGGCATATATAATGACAACACTGGACCAACGGATCACGACAGACGGCCTTGATCTCGCCATACCCTAGACACGAGCATCCCGTGCGGAGTTGCCGTGAGAGAGCCCCCACGAGGCCGGTCTTGTTGCAGCTAGCGCGGCAGTCTGTCGATGCCGGATCGGGCGCGGTGCCGGATGATGCAATCTGGACGACGCCCGATTCGCCGCGGATTTCTAAGCACCAAGAGAGAGAAAAAAAGCCGCCCAGCATCAACCACCACAAGCCGAGCGGGCGAGTCGAATCACCCTGACAGTAGGGAATTAGCAGACGACTCTAGAGGGATACAAGGACTCGTCCTTGGTCAATTGTCCCACTGACGAGGATCCACACGCGACACGACGGCCATGACCTTGCTCGGCGGTTCTCGCTTGAGCCTGTGAAGAGGCGCTGGTTAATAAGCTTTTCGTCTGCTCCTCTACCTCTGCTCCCTCCATTAACTGCCTCATCCCCAAGTCTCTTCTGCCCCGGCGCACTGTTCCCTCCTGCTAAAAAAAAGAGGGCCACTGGGTCTACTATACACGCTTGTTCACGTGCAAAAACCCACTGGCGTACGCCTCCGGGTCGTTGCTCGCCAACCAACATCTGCCCGCGCGACGAGGCGATACCGGACATCGCAAAGAGAAAGACACCGACTCGCAGATTTTACGGCATATTCCTGTGCGTCTGAACTGCTAACTGAGTTGAAGAGGCTCGCATTTATTTGCCCCTGCCATCGTTGGCTGCAGAGCGACTTGTCGCTATTTACATCTCCGCCTCGCCCGCATTCTGCCCGTCTCGCTCACGTCAACGATTATACACCAGAGAGAGGGCCGAATATCGCAACATCTTCCAGGCCGAGGTTATCTCTGATCTCTCTCCTCCTTCCAACCCCAAGAACTCTGTCGAATCAAACCAGCCTCTTCAGGCACGCATCCTTGTCACTTCGCCTGTCTTTCATCGCCAGGTTTCGTCATATTGGGCCATCTCTCCGAACACCGAGTCTACCACGCTCTTGTGAGACGGCGTCTTGGGCGACCAACCAGACTCTAGACGCCGACTCCTAGACCCGAAAATTATTCCATTCTCATCCACATTTCAGTCACCGTTTCCAACCACAACGCTCTCAGCATGGGTCTCTTGTAAGTCATGTCACTCTTCATCCTCGCTCTCATTCTCACAAATGGCCCTCAAAGGCTGCCTGTGACTGGCGAACCTTGATGAGCTAACCCAACCTTAGAGCTCTGGGAACAGCCCTCGATTGGCCTGATGCTAAAAAGCGCGCGCCTCAAGTGAGGGAATGGGGCATCAAGGTGAGCATCTCATTCCTCGACTCACACCCCCGAACTGCTTTCCTGTGCGCTTGAGATGACAGCTGCCAAGCGGGAAGGATTCTCCAATGATGGTGGGATATTTGGACATTAGAGTGCTGACACATGCGGGCGCAAACAGCAACTTCTCGAAATCTGGAACAAGGCAAAGGGCAAGGAGCGCGACGCCTTGTTGTGGGGTGACGAGGTGAGTTGTTGCCGATGCCAAGTTGATTCTAACCTAGAACTAACACTGCCAACCAGGTTGAGTACCTGGTCGTGACATACTCACAAGATAACCAAAAAGTCTTGCTATCCCTCCGACAAGCGGAGATCCTGGAGGCTTTGGCCGCAGACAAGGAACTTAAGAAGGAGGGTGGCTGTGTTCCTGATCTCCAAGATGTAGACCAAGCCGAAAACAAGAAGAAGTAACTCACCGAGGCCCCAGCCATTCATGTTGATACGTACTGACCATTGGACAGGTCGAAGACTATTCCCGTCTTTCACCCCGAGTTTGGCCGCTTCATGCTCGAAGCCACTCCGGGTAAGCCCTGGGGTATTGGCTTCAAGGAACTGCTCGATGTCGAGCCTGACATGAAGCTGCGGAGGAAGATCGCCAAGGAGCATATGCTGTCCACCGAGTATCCCATCACATTGACGACGTTTCCTCAAATTGGGGTCCCGGGACAGTTCACCGATCCCTACTACCCTCCCTCTGGTCCCCGTCTTCGATCGCAGTTCGTCCCGGATGAGATCGCCAACCCTCACATTAGATTCCCGACACTGGCGGCAAACATTCGCTCTCGCCGTGGCCGCAAGGTCCAGGTCAACGTGCCTGTATTCCATGACAAGAACACCCCAAGCCCCTGGAAGGATCCCACAGTCAACTTTGACATGCATAATTGGCCGGAAGATGACGACGTGCGCAATGGAGCTGCCCCCGACGACTTCATCCACATGGACGCCATGGCCTTTGGAATGGGAAGCTGCTGTCTCCAGATCACTTTCCAGGCCAAGAACATTGTCGAAGGCAGACAACTCTATGATCAGTTGAGCCCCCTAGGCCCCATCATGCTCGCCTTGACCGCTGCTACACCCGTGTACAAGGGCTTCCTCGCCAACACGGATGTGCGGTGGAACCAGATCAGCCGAGCAGTCGACTGCAGAACCCCCGAAGAACTAGGCGAAAAGGTTTGTGGTCCCCTTTACACTCGTACAAGACCGCTACTGACACCCTTATAGCCACTGACAAATGGCGCTCGGAGGATACCGAAGTCGCGATATGCGTCCAACTCTACTTATATCTCCTTGGATCCGCGATTGAGGAATGAGTACCTCGACCCCGATTTGGTTTTTGACCCAGCCATCAAGGCGCAGCTGCTGGAGGGAGGCATGGATGACCGACTTGCCACCCACTTTGCGCATCTCTTTATCCGAGACCCCATCGTTGTCTTCGAGGAGGATCTTCAGGAATTGGACCTTAACAAGACAGACCATTTCGAGAACATACAGTCGACGAACTGGCAGCACATGCGCTTCAAGCCCCCGCCCGCTGACAACAGCATCGGCTGGCGAGTCGAGTTCCGGTCGATGGAGATCCAGATCACGGACTTTGAGAATGCTGCCTTCTCAGTCTTCATGGTCCTTGTCACACGCGCCATTCTGTCGTTCGACCTCAACTTCTATATCCCCATCAAGAAGGTGGACGAGAACATGGAGCGTGCCCACGCGGTGGACGCTGTACTGAAGGAGAAGTTCTACTTCCGACGGAATCCCTTCCCTAGTCGACCTTCGCGAGCCAACACCACGTTTGACGACGACAGCCGGCCAGGTTCAGCACACCCTAGCCGGCCCGCATCCCCTGGAGGACCTGTGGAGTTGGAGTATGAGGAGATGACTGTGAACGACATTATCAATGGATCAGACTCGGGCGACTTTCCTGGCCTGATCCCCATCGTTGAAAGTTACCTTGATAGCGTCAACGTAGATGTTACGACCCGATGTCAACTCTCGACGTACCTCGACCTGATCTCCAGACGTGCTTCGGGAGACCTTGACACAACAGCACGATGGATCCGCAACTTTGTGGACGTGCACCCCAAGTATAAGCACGACAGCGTTGTGGACGATGAAATCAACCACGACCTCATCGGCGCCGTTATCGCCATCGGCGAGAGAGAAAGCGCCGGCCGCAACTTCGCGGGTCTCGGCATCCATGGACTCGAGCGTTTACTCAACGGCTTCCGAGGAGGCTGCGGCGGGGGGAGGAAGGAGGCCAACGGCACCAATGGAGGCGAGCCAACTGGGGAAGAGGTTGGGAACGGCGCACTCAAGCGAAAGAGCGAGTGGATTGATGGAAACGGGCAGGCGCCTTTGGAACAAACGAGAGTATGATTGGGACGGAGCTTTTGGTCCTCGGTTGCCAATGATCTAGAAGAAGAAGAGGCGCAACTCAGCGAACGTTTGGTTGAGATATGATATCCAGGCCGGATGCCTTGAGCCACAGCACAGGACGATACCTTTGCTGAAGTGCTCCCGGAGCTTGGTTGGAGGGAGCTGGAACCGGGCAATAAGCGGATTTACACAGAAAGATACCACACACACATGCATCACCGGGGTGATATCTCGTCACGTTCCCCAGCCTGACTCGCCCAGAAAGCCCGTCAGAAGAAGAATTGAAGTCAAACGACATGACATGCCGTTGCCCAAGCGCCCTTGGGTACTCGAGAAACGCCCTGCCTTGATCTATGGGATTGAAACATTGTTTTCCTCGGGTGAAAGAAGAAGGATGAAGAAAGCATATCTCGTTGACCGATCTGGACCCTGACGATCTTGGCCACGTTCTCTCTGAGAGGCCATGTTTTGAGTTTCGGACAGAGTGTCTCTGACGGTCGGATCTTTCTCCATCTCTCTCTGTCATATCTGAGACCGGGATAGCTCTCGACGCCTCCGTGAAACTCCCTGCAGCTCCGACGGAGATGGCTGAAAATGGCACCTTTCTCTGGGGAATGCCATGCCGTGCCGCGTCCGCGTTTGGACGCAAAAGCCATGTTTCGGCCGATGCTACCAGGAGGTTTTGATTTTGAGTTGCGGTAGCTCAGGACAGACTGAACCCTCGACTCCCCTATTCTGAGACATCAACCACCAACAAGGCCGAATTGAGCCCAACCGCGGCAACAATGCCAAGTCCCATTAACTTCCATCATGGCAAAGTCAGAATCAACGGCTTTTTTTCTTTCTTTCTTTTCGTATTTGTTTCTTCGCGCACGCACCCCCGCGGACCCGGCCGCCGGATCCCCGAAACCGCAGCTCCGGCCTCGCAGGGTCTCGACCGGTCGGCGCACAGCAAAAAGTCTCACAATGGGGGGAGGGGGTGACGATGACGATGCAAGCAGGGTCCTCTACCCTCGCAAGGTAGGGCGACAAGAGGAAAGGATGCTGAAAAAGAGGGTTTTGACCAAGCGACGCCAGCTCACCGGTCAGCGCCTTTGGCGGAGACCGGTGAAGCAGGCTGGCACACAATTGACAGGGGCAATCCGCGACATGTCGCGAGGGAAGAAGTCTGTTTTTGCTTTTTGTGGATGAGCAAAGGTCAACAATGACGGGCTATCATGGGGGGGCTGGCCAGCGGTGGGATGCATAAGGGGCGGCATGAACTATATATGCATGTCTCGCTGGGGTCGCCGTCGGCACCGTTGAGCGCATGCTCTTTAAGCAAGGCCCACGGATACTGAAGAGGATGGGTATATTTGATTTCAGATATAGCATAGCATCGAGATGCACATCTAGTATGGGTGTTTCGTCTTGGCAACTGTGTGATGCTCTCGTTGAGAACTGACAGACAGGAAAAGGAGAGTTGGGCAGCGAGCAGAGTCTAAGCTACCGCTCGGGAAAAAAGCAAAGACATGCTGCAACGGGCATGCGCAGTAACTGGAGCGGGAAGGGATCGTCGACGAGACGAAGGCGGGCGGGTCCGAGATGTGAGATGCGATGAGAGCGAGCGTGGTGGTTGTGACAATGAGATGGGGGCTGGTGATGGTGGTCAAAGTTGATGCTGATCTCGCCCTGTCAGACGCTCGGAACTGACAGCTCGGAGGACCGGAAACTCTAGGTTTAAGAGAAGAGACGGCAGCGGTAGATGAAACATGGGGCAGGAAACGAGTCTGTCTCCACGTGTAGCCCGCATCATGTAGGCGACTTGTCTGCGGTCAGATGCTGGTGATGAGTGTCTCGGTGTGGCAAAGGAGTCGTTTCCCTGTCTAGCTGAGAGACTTGAGAGAAGAATCTGCCCCCCCCCCCGGTGAAAGACTTGTAACATATCACAGAAGGAACATGATAAAATAAAATGAAAGCCTCCATCGTCCCGAGTGAGCTGTCACCAAGGACTCTCCGATGGGAGTGAGCGAGAAGTGATTGATAAGAAGAAGTGGGATTCTCTGATAGAGAGGCCATCCAGGCACACACATCGAGCTAATGCAGCTGCAGCATTAGGAATGTCGCAGATTTAGATTCTGCACTAGACGCTGCTAACCATGGATGAGGAGGAGGAGGAGGAGGAGGAGGATGATGAGGAGGATGAGGAGGAGGAGGATGATGATGATGATGTTTGTCAATCAAGAGAGGAAAAAGAAATAGACATGGAAACTGCCAATGTAGCCAAGACTAGGCCACGCCCCTAGTTGCATAGTACCTACCTAGGTAGTCGATCAGGTTTCCTGGACTGCGGGATGGTGGAGGGGAGGGGGGAGGAAGGACCGGCGGGAATGTCATGTGATTCAGTGGCTGCAAGACGGCAAGAGGTGCAGGCACGAGAAGCAGGTTATTTCCTTTTGCTCTGCTCAGAAGAGGCAAACATCGACATTGAGGTCTTTGACTTTTGGTGGAGTGTGCAGTGTAGTGCAGGGCCGACTTGCAGGTTACCCAATTGGGAAACCCTCCCTTTTGGATACAACCTCACACACATACATACATGCAACATACATACATACATACATACATACATACATACATACATACATACATACATACATACATACATACATACATACATACATACATACATACCTACATACACACATACCTACATACCTACATACACACATACCTACATACCTACATACCTACATACACACATACAT
>JAADYS010002807.1:0-14587 GCA_012931995.1 Fusarium albosuccineum
CCCCTGGAATTAGTATCCCTTTTACTACCCTTCCCTCTCTGCCGCTCTTGCTTCTTCGACTTCTCCCTCCTCCTCTTCTTCTTCCAGAAACCAGCCAGGGACGATTTCTTGTCTTGACGCCTTGTTTCTCTTCAGTCTTTCCCTTGCCTCTTGCAAGCTGCCGAGTCAAGCTTTTTCTTGTTGCTCGCAAGTCGCTTTATTTTCTTCTTCCTTTCTTTGAGACCTTGTCTCGCCGGGGCCCCGTCAATTGCATATCAGGCACGCCCCTCGCCTTTCCCGATTCTATTCCGTTGCAGGACTCGGCTGTCCGTCCGCTCGTTTGCGCGTCCCCCCTAAAATCTGTCTTCAAAGGGTCTCTTATCAACAACCACGACCGGTTCCCATCAACCACCACAACCACCAACCCTTCTCATCACCACCACAGCAATCACCATGTCGGCCGACGAGAAGATCCGCATCTCTGGCGAGACGCCTCGCGCCACCACTCCCGTTCTTCCCACGGTCAACCCCAACCTCGAGAAATCGCAGTCTGCCCGTGCTTCGATTCACCCTTCTCTATATGTAGTGTTAGTGCAATCTAGATTGCTTCTCGCAATGCACTCGGGGCCGCTTGTGCTAACGACGTGATGCAGCGCCTGGATCGGTTTCAGCTCGTCGGTTATTCTGTTCAACAAATGGCTTCTCGATACCCTCAACTTCCGTACGCTCCCCACGAAACCGCCCCTCGATCTGACCTCTGTGTGCTGACATACCAAACTTCAGGCTACCCGGTCATCCTTACGACCTACCACTTGACCTTTGCGACTATCCTTACCCAGATCATGGCCAGATGGACGCACATGCTTGATGGCCGAAAGACCGTCAAGATGACTGGTCGTGTCTATCTCCGAGCTGTCGTCCCCATCGGTATCTTCTTCAGCTTGAGTCTCATCTGCGGAAACTTGACCTACCTCTACCTCTCGGTTGCTTTCATTCAGATGCTCAAGGCCACCACCCCCGTCGCCGTTCTTATCTCCGGCTGGATCCTGGGCATTTCGGCTCCCAACCTGAAGCAGTTCCTGAATGTCTCGGCCATTGTCGTCGGTGTCATCATTGCGTCCATTGGCGAAATCCACTTCGTGACCATTGGTGTTATGTACCAGATTGGTGGTGTAATCTTCGAGGCTCTCCGACTCACCATGGTCCAGCGCCTACTGAGCTCCGCCGACTACAAGATGGACCCCTTGGTCTCTCTGTACTACTTTGCTCCTATCTGCGCTGTTATGAACGGTGCTGTCGCTCTCATCTGGGAGATCCCCAGATGCTCCATGGCTGAGGTCTACAATGTCGGTCTCTTCACCTTCTTCTTGAACGGTCTCTGCGCCTTCATGCTGAACGTGTCCGTTGTTTTCCTGGTATGTTGCTCCCTTAGCGTTTCTCAAATGCCTCCACTAACACCCTTTCCAGATTGGCAAGACTTCTGCCGTCGTCCTGACTCTCTGCGGTGTCCTCAAGGATATCCTGCTCGTCATTGCCTCCATGATCATCTGGGGTACCCAGGTCACTGGCATCCAGTTCTTCGGTTACTCCATTGCTCTGGGTGGCATGGTTTACTACAAGCTCGGCTATGAGCAGATCAAGGGCCATATCAGCGACGCCAACCGACAGTGGGCCGAGTTTGGTGCTCGCAAGCCTGTTCTCCGCAAGCTTACTGTCATCATCTTCACGGCCTTCCTCATCTTCGCCTTGTTCGGCGGCCTGGCCCCTGGTTACGCCCCCGAGTATGATCCTACCAGGTTGGCTAATGAGGTTTCCAACCGCTTCGGTATCAACGAGGCCCAACGACCTTAGGATCTTGTAATGCACGGTGCCTACGGGACTTGAAACCGTCGAGAGATGTTGCGCCAAGGCGTTGACTTTATGGGGCGAACGGCGATCTAAGGAACCCTTTATTTTATTTCATCATTTCCTTATGTTACCCCAAAAACTTTGAACCGGACTTGATCGCGTACATAGTCACGTTGACGGGTCGGACCTTCTGCTGATTGGAAATTTTTCGATATATTGTGTTTGATTGTGGGCTGGAGGTATTATGAAGTGTAAAGCCATAGAGCTGGGCGCAGAGCGCGAGGTCGCGGTCGCAAAGCATGAACCGCATCACGAATGGTCTAATTGATGTGTAACCTTAGACGGCGTTTGGCCATAGACATGTAGAAATGAAATGGGCAAAAAAAGACAAGAATTCTACAAAATCTCGTTCCATGTTCTGTTTTGCATATCGTGTGGAATGTTGACGGTGACTTTTTTCATTTTTGCATTGGACTACCTCAAAGACATTGACCGTCAAGCAAAGTCCTTGGGGCCTATTTGCCATGACCTCTTTAGTTCACACCGGCACAGCAACTCCCCAGCCATGTCCTTTCAGTTGGGGCCAACACGTTCGTCCGATCCGTGTTGTATTTTGACGCAACAGTCACGCCGCAAAGAGAGATCTGATTTTTAAGAAACTTCATATTGAGCCCATAAAACCGGGGTTCCTTAATGCCAATCGATGCTCTTTACATCCCGCCAACTCCCTAACCGTGATGGAGAAACGATTTTTTAAAATTCTGTGAGCACAGTGTTAGCTTGGGTTTCTGGCAGTTCAAATAGATATCTGATCTCGTCCATCCCCACAGAATCGACGATGTTACGCAATTCCCGCGGGATCGAGTAAGACAGGGACGGTATAACGTACTGAGAGGGGTGAAGAACCATCGGTTCTTGCCGCTGGTGTATCGCTCCTCAAGCACCTTCTTGACAGTCTTCTTGGCGTCCTCACGCTGGGAAACCTCCTTGAAGGTGTCGTTGGAGAGGGAGCCCTTGAGGCCCTCGAGCTCCAAGGTGTAGCGAGTGGGCATCAGGTGGTTGTAGTTGATCACCTTGATGAAAGGCTTGATCTTGTTGCGCTTCTCTTGGCGGGTCTTCGACATGCGGCGAGTGATCTTGGAAGGGTAGCGCTCAATGCCGGCAACCAAGGCGTGGCCGAAGGGGTGAGGCTTGTTGCCGTTGTCAACGGGCTGGATGATGACAACCTGTGCAAGACCAATTCGAGTCAGCGATCAGAGTTCCTCGAAACAGTGTAAAAATAATTCCCGGCAACATCTCTCTTCCTCCTGTTCTGCGTCTCCTCGTGGTGCACTGCAGAACACCACACACAACTTTTTTTTTCGTTTCTTCCCCCTCCTAGCCCTAGCTTGATCGGATGGCGCAGAACTCGGAAAGATGTAGCAGCAGCAGCAATGCTCGTGAGCGTCGTACCTTCTTGCCGGCATATCTGCCGCGGGTGATGATGGCGACTCGGCCGACCTTGAGGAACTTCATCTTGTCCGGCGGTGATGGTCGGATATGTGCTGGTATGAAGTGGTGTTGGGCGTCGTGAACCGTGATCTGGAATTTGGTGCAAAAATTTGGGGTTTGTGGGTTGGCAATTTGGGGCAAGCGAGTGTGCCATGTCACATGACACCCTAACACGCTAAGCTTGAGAGATGGTCCGTGCGTCTCAGGGACCGTCTGCCCTTCCGAGCTTCAGGACCCATCGACGTCCTTGAGCGCGAATTGATAATTGGATGTTGCGCGCAGCAAGCTCCATAGCAGAGTCAAGATCAACAACTCTCTCTCAAATCACGGCAAGTCCGAGTCTCAACAGCATCGAAAGAACATGGCTGCTGCTCCGACATACATCATCTCCCGGGTTGCGGATCCCATCTTCGCAGTCTTGATCGGCCTTTCAGCAGCCGTGACAAGAATCAACCGGGAAGAGAAGGACAAGGGTCGGACAACCCAGCAGACAATTGAGGCTGCCCGGCGGTAAGTTCAAGATAAAATGGTTGTCTGCTCAAGCGGCTGACATTTCTCCATAGACGAATTGGTTTCCCATCGAAGTCAACCTAGTTCGAATCAAACTATGTCACAATCAAACCTGCTGCTCTTGAGTCTCATAACTTGATGGCTTTCATTTAATTGTTGCTGGGTATCCTACTATAAACTACCATGCTTTTCATCTAATATTCTTGATCACCAAACGACGGTCCATATTCCTTCTTCATTGCCTCACGAACAATCTGTCCGCAAAGCTTCGCCGTTGGATTGACGCTGACAGCTAAGCCCTTGGCAATGGGGTTTCCATATCGACCACCAAACGCAAGGTCGCGAGACGCAGCTTCCTCAAAGTCCAACTTGTCCCACTTGGATTCCCGAAGGCTCTGGTCGACATCCAGGGATCGATGCAATAGGAGCTTGGCCGTCTTGAGATATACAGCCGCCCTTTGTGTGTGTGCCATGGAGAGAGTTCGTGCAGCCTGAGGAGAAATTGGAGTCGTTGGCGAAGACGGTGACAGAAGTGAGATGGAGGTTTCCATATCATTCAGAGCTGTGGTAGCCACTTTCTTCTTCTCCGCCTGATCAGGGTTCTCAATCAATGGCATTGTGTTGTCAGAGGTATCGGAGAGCAGAATCGCATCTCCGTAGAGCCGTCTCAGGATCTGTACTCGGTTGTTTCTGGCGCTGGCATATTCTGAGTGTTCAGAGATGATGGCGTCGATGGCCAAGAGGCATTCTCGGTAGCCCTTTACGGCGACTTCCTTGCCCTGCTCAGATCCGATATCTTTCAACTGGACCTCGAGCTTCTGAATTGAGCGGATGATTTCGCGCTCCTTCTCGACTACCCGCTCATATACTCCAACGTCTGTGATGTTTGGGTCGCGGGGCAGCGAGGAGTCAAGCACGACTCCGGCATAAGGATTCGACTCAGGGTCCTTGATCTTCTCAAGGACATTAATGTCGTGTTTACTCAATGACACACAGGTCATTTTGTGGTGATGAGGATTGGTGACGAAGTGGAGGAAGACGGGATGAGGAGGGACTCGTCACGACGTATTCAACAATAAGAAAGGACCTTTTTTGGGTTGGCGCAAGCCTCGTTTCTGGAATGTTCGCAAAACCGGTGTATGATGGTGGACAACGGCAACGACAGTTTCAAAAAGGCCGGGCTGGTGTTCTTCATATCTATCATGCTCGAGGTTGGCCGAGTGGATAAGCCATGACGACCAGCAAAGAGGCTCTCGGCTCTAGCGGGAGGCGATCGATATCCACGCGCCAACACTCCCGCATTCTCGATCGCATATCCCGCTACTAGGGCCCTTCTGCCGAGCTGGTGCTGACAGTTCCGCAGTCCGTCATAGGGTGCGGCCGACGGTGGTTGTAAAGCCGTGGTGGCATGGATTGGCAGTATACGGCCAACGTCGGCTTGGGGCGGTTGGCGCCGCCGCGGGAGTCTCGGCCGGGAGCTTTCCGCAGGTCATGGCTCGCAACCTTCAACAACTTCGTTCGGCACTACCGCGCAGCAGCTTTATCAATTGGGGAGAATTGACGCCTTGGAGACCATATTTGCCCTCCGATGATATCAGCTTAGTCCGTCGTCTGACGCGGAACCCCCGCTCGTGACCCCGGGCCCTGCCATGAACGACGGTCCGCCCGGGGGTTTGATGCCACGGAATTGCTGTCTTATGCCGCGAATACCATTGGGTCTATCATATCACTGCGACCTACAGGGTTAACGAGGATGTTGCCGCAGGATTTTCCCTGGCGTTGGTCCGCTTCTTGGTTTCTAACAATTGACTCGGGCCGCATAATACATTCTCATGGCGGAGCCTTTCCGGGAAAGGTGTCAAAGAAACAGGGCTTGGGGCCTCATGGCAAATGTCTTAAGCCGGGCCTGGTTGATGGTCGAACTCTTTTAAATATGCCACAGGATGCCCTCCATCTCGTCGAAGTTTGTCAATTCAACATTCTCACACAAGCCTCATTAGCTTCTCGAAGCCACCAATATCCCATTTGACTTCTAAACATCCAAGCCTCCAACGCTTCACCCCCTTAACCTGATATCCAAGCTGCCTCCATTGTCCCGTCTGTGTGTCAATGTCCCCTTCTGCTATCACCAACTCTCCTCCTCAGCGGGCTGCTCAGCCTTCCACCACTGCTACTGCTCCTGTTCTCCCTCAGGCAGACGGCTTCGCGGTCCAGCCGCCTCCCAACTTCACCGGCTATGACCACATAACCTGGTGGGTTGGCAACGCCAAGCAGGCTGCCTCATATTACACCAACCTCTTTGGCTTCAAGACCATCGCCTACAGGGGCCTCGAGACCGGCAGCCGGTACTTTGCCTCCTATGTCATCGGTAACAACGATGTCCGCTTCGTCTTTACTTCACCCCTGCGCTCCGAAGCCCACTTTCCCGACGATGAGCCCATCTCCAAGTCGGACCGGAAGCTCCTCAAGGAGATGTACGCCCACCTCGAGCGCCACGGCGACGCCGTAAAGGATGTTGCCTTTGAGGTCGATAACGTGGAGGGCGTATACTACAAGGCCGTTGAGGAGGGCGCCATTGCCGTCCAGAACCCTCTGGTCTCCAAGGACAAGGAGCATGGCTCCGTCTCTACCGCCGTTATCTGTACATACGGCGATACCACCCACACTCTCATCTCCCGCCAGAACTACACTGGACCCTTCCTTCCTGGCTACCGCGCTGTTAACAAGAAGACCGCCACCATGTCTGCGCCAGATGTTCCCCTGGCCCGTATCGACCACTGCGTCGGCAACCAGTCTTGGAACGAGATGGTCTCAGCTTGTGCTTTCTATGAGCAGTGCCTATCTTTCCACCGCTTCTGGTCCGTCGATGACTCCCAGATTTGCACCGAGTTCTCGGCACTGAGCTCCATCGTGATGGCTTCCCCCAACAACGTCGTCAAGATGCCCATCAACGAGCCCGCCCCAGGCAAGAAGAAGTCCCAGATTGAAGAATACGTCATCTTCAACTCGGGACCTGGTGTTCAGCACATCGCCCTCCTCACCCCAGACATCATCACCGCCGTCTCGGCCCTCCGCGCCCGTGGCGTAGAGTTTATCGACGTCCCCTCGACATATTACACCGCCATGCGCCATCGCCTCAAGACTGAGCGCCGCAACTGGGAGCTCAAGGAGGAGTTTGAGACCCTCGAGCGTCTCAACATTCTCATCGACTACGATGAGGGTGGCTATCTACTGCAACTCTTCACAAAGCCTCTGATGGACCGGCCCACCGTGTTCATCGAGATCATCCAGCGCAACGACTTTGGCGGCTTTGGCGCCGGCAACTTCAAGAGCTTGTTCGAGGCCATTGAGCGTGAGCAGGCTGAACGCGGCAATCTGTAAATGAAGTTTTATTTCTGAGCATACCATACATGACACTACGTCTGTGTAGTTGTTTCGCTTTTCGGTTAGCATTTGCAAAGGCATTATTCCATACCATTTGCAGGAAGGATTATGAAAGGGAGATACACAGCGGAGGAACCAAAAACTTGTCGGTTCGACGAGGTTACGATGTCATGTTGTCTATTGCAACGCTTGGCCTGATCAAGCTGGGCCTGAGGGCATACCAAGGCCCCAGGCTAAAACCAACAATTGAAAAATTTGATACAAAATTTTGAAGCCACCCCTCCCTAATACGCCTTCTGGCAGGCCTCTCCTCCCGAGGCCGTGTGATATAGTTGCTCGTTTCGTGATTGATGTTACAAGAAAAACTCCAAACAACTTGCTGTCTTGTTTTGATTCCCGGGTATCCCTCGCTTAGCTTACAGATTCCATTCCCAGCATTCCTGACCGTTGGCCCTATGTCATAGCTACATCGCCGTTGGTGTGTGCAGTGCCGTTCGGCACAGCCGATGTGGTGACGCCATCCGTCTTCTGCGCCAGGCTCTGGCAGCCCGGGCAGTTGTGGATGACCTCGTGGGCAAACACGTCGCAGTCGATGCAGAAGTGCTGCCTGCACACCTCGCAAGCGTAACGCCCACTTTCGCTGACACCTTTGGCCGTCTTTGGTGCGGGGTCTTCTTTGGACTTGTCGGGGGCCTTGGTCTTTGGCGGCTCCGGGAAGGGGGCGAGACAGGAGAAACAGGCTACAGAGCGGCGGGCCTTTGACCAAGGGACTTCGACCCAATTCCGTAGAGGGAATAGATGGTGATAGGAGCGTGCGAGATGGGTCGAGAGAATGAGAGTGAGGCCACAGGCGGGACACTCGGCCGGTAGACGGCACACACGAGAACCACAGCGGGTGCAGAGATAGCCCTCGCGGAAGGGCCGATTGTGGCAGGCGCAGAAGCTCGTGCTGCCACCGGGGACGAGGGTGCGGGAGGGGAAGCCCATCATGAGCAGGCTCGCGGTGCTCTGCTCTGCGGTGCGCGTGACGGGGGGCGTGGTGGCGGCGAGGAAGAGCTCGCGGAAGTGCACCTCGTCCATGGCGACATTGTACTGCGACTCATCGCCGGCGTTGGTTCGTGAGCAGAGGTCGGCGCAGATGGCAACCTGGGCGGACAGGCCGACGATGGAGACGCGTATTCGGTCGGTGATAAGGTTGCCGATAGTCTCGTGAATGTCGCCGGGATCGCTCGACAGCAGGGCGCCGTAGATGATGAGAACTTCCCTCGTGCCGTGGGAGGGTGCGTGGCTGGTCAAGAGTAAGCCTCAGTTTGTCCTTTGACGATCAAAGCCAACGTGACCTACAATAGAGCGCCCCGGCACATCTCCAGTGCATTCTGCAAGCTTGGGTTGCCCTGAGGATCCTCGTTCTCCAGTCCCTTTAGCCGTTCCAGGTGTTCTGCTGGGTTCCCTCCCACATCGCTAATCCTCACCGCGACGCCATCGCGCATGCCGATGATGCCGAGCTGGGAGATGGGGTTCTGCTCAAAGAACTCACGGACAAAGGCGGCGGCGTAGCTCAGCGTGAGTCGGTACCGTGTAGGCAGCAGGTCCTTTTCCGCCATGGCAAACGACATGTCCAGCACCAGCACCATGTGTCGGATGATTCCTCTCTGCAGCGGTGTCGTGTCGCGGAGCAGGCGCTTGCGCTTCTCGGCCTCGAGTGCTGTGAGACTGAGCAAGCCGTCCTGGTCCTCCTCAGGCAGGTTCGTCTCCCAAGTACGCTTCGATTTTTCCCAGGACCGCGCCGCATTACGGTCAGCCTTTCGTGATCGAGATGGTTTGCCCTTGGAGGCCTGGGGGTCGTCGTCGGTGACGCGATGGTCCATGATATCATCGTCCGACATGTCGTCGGCGACGTACTCGCCATCGGAGTCGGCCATGGTGGCGGTCGGTTGCGCTCGAGGTTCGCTGCGGACGAGGAGAAGCGGTAAAGGGGTGCGGAACTATCGGCGGTATTGCAGCAGGTATTGGTTGGAAATCGTCGGTGCAAAAGTATGGTGATGGGGAGAAGGGCGAAGAAGAAAAAAAAGACGAGGTGGAAGATGGTGACGGAATAAAGTGAACGAGGCTGTGATGTTGACTTGCAGCCTCGTCTGGACCCACTTCTCTAGGCATTCAAGGTTGAGGAACTGGCCAATTACGTTACAGCCAAATCAGGACAATAAATGTCGAAGCAACTAACGCACCTATCTATTACTTCTTTACCCGGGAGTTGGTCAAGCCAGTAGATTCAACAACTTCGTAATCATGTTCACCAATCTCAGGACCCTCCAACTTTACAATTTGTTTGCTGAATTAATCGAGTATGTATTCGATTTCTTATGATTAGTCGCTCATCAGGGTATAACTACTAGGTCGAATCTACAGTAAATGACTACTATATACAGGCCAGTGGGTGACAAGCCCAATCAAGCATGTAAAGACACAGTCCACCAAGCACCTCCGCCACTAAATCCCGTCGGCAGGCTCGAACCGAATTCCCCCTTCCCATCTTAACAATAGTTGTCGTATGCAAAGCGCCTTGGCGCGGATACCCAACCGTCCGCCGCATGGCCCTGTCGTGTATGAGCATGGCAATGAAGGGCCCATAGATAGTTCCAAAAAGAATGCTGGCTGGTTTTGCTCCACCAAATAAATCGTTCCCCATCAACATGTGTACGTCGTTCGACCGTGAGCTGAGCCGTCGAGTAAAAAGAGAGATATCGAAACCGAAAAAAAAATGTACGCCGCCACCGTGAACGCCGCCCCAACAAAGACCGCAATGCTGTCGCCGATTTAGGGGTATGTGCTGGTAACAGGCATTGGCCAGTCGTCTTCGGTAATGCTAGACCAGAAGATCCAGATCATGATAACGGAGAGCAGAGTGAAGAGCGTCTGGAAGAGAGCACCGTCAATCTTGCCACTGGTGCCGTCGCAGATGAACCTGCTAATAGCGTAGTTGAAGACTTGTCCGAGGGCAAAAAGCAGGCCGGCAGCGGAAAGGTAGATCATGGGACGGGTCTCGCCGAGAACTCGAATAACCAGGATAGCTTCGAGGACAAAGTAGGCAACGAGCAAAATCAGCGGGACGAGCTGATAAAGGACGTAGAGTGCGATGTTTCGGTGGTTGGGGCCATCATAGCTGTCATCCCAGTATCCAGTCCACGAGAGGCCTGTATCAAGGCCGATGTAGCCAGTACCAACAAGGAGCATGCCCGCCGAGATGACGAAGAGCGTGAGAGAAAGCGGGGTACCATCATCAATGATCTGGTAGCCAACAACGGCATTAAGCATCAGGATCCAGCAGGTCGCAGTAATCAGGCCAATGTGAATGGCAGAGAAAGCCTGGACAGAGTCAGTGCATTGTACAACAAAAGATAAGTCGAGGGCAACAGGCATACAATTCGAGCCGTCTTGTTCAATGGAAAGTCGCCAACAGAGAAGATTTCACATATACTAATGAGGATATATCCAGTGAGGAATAGTTGCATTTCCCTAAAGAGGTACAAGTCAGTATTGGCTAAACAGAACAACGGTGGGATGTAAGACATACCTTCGGCCGACGGCTGCCCGCTTCCTCTCTGAGCGCAAGATCAAAAAGGCAGCGGTGGCGATGGCAGCACCAGCGAGGATGATGGAACCCAGGTTACCGAGGTGCTTGTCGCCCTTCAGGGAGATTCCCTTGAGTTCACAACCTCCCCAATCGCCATTCTGGTCGTGGTTGGGGTTCGATAGAAGCTGTACGAGGAAGGTTAGCTGGGTCCATTGTTTCGACTCCACATGACGAAGACGGCTTGGAGCTTTGGGTTCACGTACGTTACAGACGGGGAGAGTTGAATCTTTGCAGAAATCCTGTCGCGCGCGATATCAGATGCTGAACGCGCAATAATTAGGGGCGATAGAGGGCGTACATTGAAGTTTCCAAAATGGGTAGACCCCATTGTGACTGCGGATGCGAAGGTCCTTGATCAGGGGGTGCATCCACAAGCAATCACAATTGGGGGAGAGGTGGAGAGAGACGGTCGTCGTTCGAGTCGGCGAATCGAGGAAATGGCGACAGTCGACAAAGGAAAGGGTTGGCGACAATCGGTCGATGGATCGTGATCTTTTGGTTACGTTCGTATGCGACAGCGGGAGGCGATGGTGAAGAGTCGAGGTTTTTTCTCGGACCCCTTGTCAGTAGTATCGTGGGTTGCTGGTGTCGTTGCTAGGACGGGGGCGGGTGGCTGGTGACGAGACCCAATTTCGCGGCGTGACAATGGGTGCGTGTCGAGGGAGAGGGCGGTTCTCGCTGAAAATTATCGGTCGGGCAGAGCGATTTCTCGGCGATTCTTGTTGATTGTCTTCCTCAGTGTGTTTGTGCGTGTTGCAGCTCGAGAGTGTCGTCGTGATGATGATGACGGTCGGTCTGTTGTTGTTGCTGTGGTGCTGAGGCTTATTTGCTGCGAACGGGCAGCTGGCCAAGCTGATGGATCGATCTACTGGCTGGTGCTAGCAAAAAGCTGATTTCCCTTGCTGAACGCGAGAGGTGGCGGCAGGAGCCAATATAACAGCCGTCCACCAGCAGGTTTTAGCGGTCTCAGCGGCCCAGAACGCCCAGCCCGGCTGGGATGGGGAGCATGGGTTGCAGGACAGAGCAGGGTTTCCTTGGATGGAGAGTTTAGCTTTGCTGTGCTGGAGCCCGGGTACCTTGGCTTGGATGTGCATTTTAGGTGGCCCCACGCCACCCGACCCGACGACACCAAGAGGAACTGGGCTCAGGCGTCCATCATGGCATCGTGCTTTGCTGTGCTGTGCTGTAGCCCCATCCATCCCTAGCACTGCTAGCAGCAGGCCGATGGGTCCGTCGTTAAGGGACCCCCCGGTCCCTAAAACGCAGGAACCGGGGCGCTGAGTGGCCGCTGAATGGCTGCCATGGCGGGCCAGCCTGCCCGACGCTAGGAACTCTGATGCCCGTCATTGGCCTGGCCGAGTCAAATTGCGACAACCACGCCTGATGAAGCCGGGGGCAGTGAGATTGCTCTTGCAGGCATGAGACAGCCTCTTTTCTTGTCGAGTCTTGCGAGAGACAGAGGCATTGTCCTCCCACCTGTTCACGGAAGGCCTTTTGAGGGAGACGGGAGGTTGAAAAGGTATTGGAATGGATGAGCTTGAGATCCTGTGGCCGTAACATGAAGAACCTGGCTGTATCCGTATATCGCAGACAAACTTCCACGGACCGACTAGGTACCCAGCCAGTTTATGCTTCTTATTGTCTTTATGCCGGTGGCTTCCATTTCTTCCTGCCGTGGGCAGCACGGAGCAAGCCATCACAGTTGCATCCCGCCAGTGATGGGCTTTTCCAGAAAGGCCGAAGTGCCCTGCAGGTCGCAATCTGGGCGGCCTTGGTGCGTTTATGCACGAGGGCTTCGATGCCATCATTGGAGATGCACTACCACAAGGGAGGGGGAACTTGTTGAATGGACACGAGGTTTGCGCTTCCTTGTCGGCCAGAGTGTAGATTTGGTTCGTTCGCAGGGCGGCCATGGGCCATGGGCCATGCCGTGCATGTCCAATCTTGCATGCCGCGTTGCGTCTGCTGTTTCCCCTCACCGTGTAAGTAGAGTAATGGAAGCGTTTATTTCTTCAAGATCGGGGCTTGACGATGCCCGCTTAGAATGAGGACAGTACAGTAGAAGGGGCCTGCTGGCGGGTCGCGGCGTAGCCGTTTCGTTTCACTCGTCCTTTCCTGGCCTAAAGCAAATTATGGTCTTGGACTGTGGCCTTGGCACGGCATCGCGTGTTCAATGCAGTCGAGACATTGGGTCTTGGTCCTGTCTTGCAAGAAATGACCTTGCCGCCGGCCTTGTCGCTTGCATCATGGAGCCTGTCGTGGAAGAGCCGCCTTCCTTGGCCGGGTCATCAATCTCCCTGGCGCTGGGCTGGGCTAGGCTGGGCTGGTTGCCTCTGGGTATAACACTGAACATGGCCCATCCCTCGGTTTCAATAACACGGCCAATTAATTCGGTAGGTCATCCTCAGTCAGCTCCTAGGGTCTCACCCGATGCAAGCCACACCCACACCTCTCGACGCGCGATGGATTGCTGCCCTTCGCATCCCCGTCGCCCGCGCCGGGTCATTGCTCCAACTTGGAAGGCCCCCGGGGCTTTTTGGAGATGATGATGGGACGAAATCTGAGCTGATGTAACAGAACAAGACCTTTCTTGAGCAACACGCGACAGCCGACCGCGATTGCCTCTGAGATCGAACGCCACCGGGCAGCCACCAATGGCCAAGTATGTTCGCGCCATTGGACCATCCATCGCCTGGCACCAGCCACGTCGCCAACGACCCCACATTCTATTCTTGAGAGAGAGAGCTTCTCTCGAATTGCCTTTGAGCCGTCATTCCACACTCCAAGCTGAGCTGAACGTGGTCTACATACAGTATCCGTCCGTGACTCGACGTCAATTCCCCAGATTCTGCATCAGCGTGCAGATATCTGGCTTTGTGATCGTGAACAAACCCTCCCAGGGTCCTTTTGGCCCATCTCTTTCTTCAGTGACGAAGCAGACACCCATGGCTCGTTTCAGAATCACGACAGATCTGCTTCATCCGCCTCTTCAGCCGCCATCAACCTGGGCCTGCCAAGCTGGCTAGTTGGCCTTGCATCGCAATTGGTGCTTCAGAATCCAATCACCGGTTTCAGAGGCACCACACTCGCTGCTCTAGTGACAATCACCACTTATTCGGCTCCCAAACATGCCTAAAGCGGTCTGTGGCGATCCTCCAGACAAAGATAGAACTGAGGTCATCGCCGCGCCGCATGTGGCGTAACTCACAAAGAGGAATGAGTGAATGCCCGTGATCAACCTGCGCATTGAGGCTGTACATCTTGTCCATCACAGCCGTTCCGTTCGAGGCGAGGCCAGGCTAGGATTGCTACCCTACCACCGCATCTTTCGTCTTTGCTGGTCGTTTCCGCGCGCGACACGTGTGGGATGTGACGACAGCGCAGGCGACTACTGTACGCGGCGCGGCCGGGTGCGCTGAGCTGTTCTGCGGGATATCATGAATAACCGGGGAACTTGCAGTCCGAGGCTCCGGGACGTTTCAGGGCAGAGGAATTGGGTTTGCAGTCGGATTCCGGGACTTGGTCTCTGCGGTCCATGTAGCCCGCCGAAGGATCGAGCCAGCTGGTGTGAGACAGTTTCAGCTCTACCCAAAACATAGCCACCAGTAGATGCCATGGCTTTCTGGCCTCGGGCTGTAATGAACCGGAACTGTCAACCATTCTGCCTGACGAATTATGCCATTCTCAGAAATGCGGATGTTGACCTGCCCGATGTCTTGGCTATGATGATGATGATGATGA
>JAADYS010002810.1:0-22091 GCA_012931995.1 Fusarium albosuccineum
GGATGGGGATGTGGATGTGGATGGGGACGAGGACGTGGCAGCTGGCGGGAGGGGTGATGAGAAAAGCCCTGCTGCTGCTGGATGCTGGTGATGCTGGTGCTGGCTGTCCGCCGTCTTCTGCTTCTGCTGCTGCCGCTGCGGGTGCGGCTGGTGCTTGATGCTGCTGGTGCTGGCTGCTGCTCCTCAATGCGAGTGAGTGTAAAGAGATCTCCAAAGTCAGTGAGTGGGTGGGACCATGGAAGAGGGAGAAGAGGGTATTTGATGGATGCGAGAAGGATGAAGAGTAGAAGAGCAGAGGATCTCGAATATGGTGGATGACACGGCGTTTTATTAACCAAGAGAGGGAAAAAGATAACAAGTTGAGTTTTCGTCCGGAAAAAAAATCAGATTCTTTTTGAATCATTTTTCATCCATCGACGTGTTCTAAATTATAAATTGGATGCTCAGGTGGTGCCTTTTTCAGTATTCGCGATATCGTCCATCAAATAATGAACATCAAGCTTTCACCGCGCGTCGCCCTCAGGTGGCAAAGAGTTCGTCTTCACAATATGTCTAGACCTTCGTCTCCATTGCCGTGCCAGTGCGAAGTCTGATGAGAAAGCGAAAAATCGAAAATATGAAAAGAGCCGAAATGACTGCCCCGGCCCAATTGACTTTTCAACCACGCCTGTTATCGCCCCTTGGATTCCTAAATAGAGGCACGGGATCCAGAGGGGGCAACATTTAGGTTCAGATTCGACACTCATCCCGCTCCGAAAGAACAGATCTGAAGGGAGATAGAGGGCAATCAATATTGTGAATACCATACTTTTAGCTCACCCCGTCTTAGTCATGTACGTATGGTGTTGTTGGGAGACCTTAGAGGCCGCCTTTGGAGTTGCAGAATCTAGCTAGGTAGGCAACTTTGTATTCCTCCAAGCTGCGACGTTGATCATCAAAGTGCCGGGTCTGCATCAGACGATACGTCTTGAGGCTGGATCTTCCCTCCCCGTCCCTTGATATCTCTTTAGATGGAGTCGAGCGGGCCAAGTTCAAGATCCAGGATGCTTCCAATGTTTCTTCCGCATCTTCCCCCAGCATCAGAAGAAACGCTCCACCGTCGGAAGCGCACTGGTCGCTCTCCTGTCAACGCACAACAGAGCCAGGGACCGTCCAGCTCGCAAACTCGGTGGATGAGGGACAGTCTGGAAGACGGTGATGGTCTTTGAGATTCTTAAACCAGCCAAAGAGAGCGCAGAGCAGCGATGGTGGGTGGTGCCAGGGGCGTGCCGACAGGGGGTCATGGAGGGCTCCCTCAGCGGGGTGGCCAGAACAGCGTCGTACCAGGCGGCGGGGGTCAAGTGCGTTGAGCGGAGCGAGTAGGTTGATCATGGGGGTTTTTCTGATGTCGAAGCTGGGCGGTTGATGGACGCCGGGCAGTGAGGAGTCCATGAGGCCTGCGGGTAGTGACTGGGGTGGCCCCTGGGTAGAGGGATCGGTCACCCAGAAGCCCAGTAGCCATAGGGGCCACGGGGGTCGCCAGGGCTGGGCCACAGCGTGCAGGGGGGTATCCCGGGGGGCAGACGGGAGCGATGCTTGGTGGCATTGCCCCCTGGCAGCTCCGCTCACTCGCGCCAGCGCCGCAGCACACCCACTGGGCAGCATCCGCTCCATGCGACGGGGAAAAACCCGCGCACAAGAAATCAAGATCCATATTCAAACGGAACAGAGAGTCATATCATCAAGGGCACAGCAACACCAGGTATGAGGTAGATTGCCCAGTCTGTCGCCAGTTTCCCGACCTGTCATGACATCCATTTCCATTCATATCAAAGACGGCAACCAGAACGGGGCTATACAAGGTGCGTTCAATGGGTAGATCACGGGCAGGGACCAAGTCGCTTCAAGATGCAGAAGCTTTTTTTTTATGTCACCCTCCTTGCTGGGCTGGCTGGCTGGGGCTGGAAAGCTGGAGCCGGGACATGGGGCTGGGCGCTTGGTGCAGGTCGTCCTTTTCTTCCCTCTTTCTTTGCTTTTTGCATTCTTCGAGGCCAGTTTGGGCGCCTTGTTGCTCTCTGTCCGGCGTCTCGCGGCTGCGCTGGGCTGCGCTACGATCCCGGTTGCTCTTGTGTCGCGTCATTCTGTTGTGGGGTTCTTGTTTTTCTTCTTGTGTGTGGGTTCTGGTTTATCTTGTTATTGCCTCTGTGATCGTGTCGTGTTGGTGTCGTGTCGTGTGTGCTATGTTGCGCTGTCGTGCTGTCTTGTGTTGTGTGTGCTCTTGATGCTCTGACGCCATTCGTCCATCCTATTCTCTTTTTCGTCTTCCTTCGCGCTCTCCTTCCTTCTAGCCCTTAGTTGCGGCACAGCACTGTGCCAGCCAGGGCTCTTTGTACCGGGTACCGGCCGAAACCGAGAATTGGAAGCTTGAGCTGGAGCTTCTTGAAGGACCCGTCTCACCAATGAGAGTGATTCTACACGGGCGAGAAGACAAGAGAGTAGCGAGATGGCAACAAGGTTTCGCACTTCTGGGTCTTCGGGGCCTCTAATCGCCTTCCTTTGGTCCATCTATCTAGAATGTATTCTGGTTTATTTTATCTTTTTTTTTTCGCAAGTCTCAACGGCGCGCCAATCACGACGGAACCGTTACTTTGGGTTACCTGTCTGCGTCAAGTGCCGGAATAGCTGGCCTTGTGCACCACCATTTTCATGTGCAACTACCGACTCTTCGTATCGAGCAAGTTGAGAAACCAAACGGAACAGGACTCCTGCCCATCTCGAGATAGTGCGGAGTACTCTAAACAACGAAACAACCGACTACATATGCAGACTAGGAGCGGAGAGGCTGTGCACTTTTACTAACTTCTGACTACGAAACGTGCTTGCGCAGGAACCGGCCGCCGACAAAGAGACTTGTTTGTTGGAAACGAGACTTGACCATGGAGTGCTCCGAGCCCAGCCAGGCTCAATGGGCTCCCTTGTCTCGTGTCCGTCACCGCCAGCCTCCTCCCTCCGGCGTTTGCAGGCGGTGGTCCTGGATGACGGGACTGAGCGAAATATGACCACATCCCGGTCGTTGGATCTCGGGCACAGTCGTGCTAGCCGGCGCCCGCTGGTGCGGAGGCCCATGGCCCGTGGCCCGTGATTCATGGGTCGTCGCTCTCCGAAGTGGCCGGATGCCCCCTCCAGGACAGGATTGGGACTGGGACGGGGACGGGGACTGGGAGGCCATGGATGGATGTTGGGACAAGCACTCGATGAACCAGACGCGCGACCATATCTCACACCTCACGCCTCAGAGCAGAGGCCACGCCGCCGCCGCCGCCGCCGCTGGCGCTGGCGCTGGGCTTGCCGGGCCAAGTCTGTGGGTTTGTTTCTGCTTGTCTCTCCCTCTCCCTCCTCATTGACTGCCCTGGTTCCTCCTCAACATCGACTTCGTGGCTGGGCTGGCACGCCAGCAAACCTCGTACAAAGAAGCACAAGGACCCAGGCGGGCACAGTGCCAACGCGGCAGCACGCCAGCAACTGGGTCATGACAAGAAGCGTCTACTATTTCCGACCCATGGCCGCTTGTCCTTGGGTCTTGGGGTTGCGCTGTGGCGGTCTCAATGAGCCACTTGCTAGGAATCATGTCTCACATCCATCCGCCGGCCTCAGTTTGTCTCTCTCCCAGGCCTTCGTCTGCCATTGTTGCCTCTCCCTTGAGAAGGACTCGGCGCCAAGGTGTGCTCCCCGTGGATCACCAATGCCCAGACCCAGATTTTGCCGCCTTTTGTTGAGCCTCGGGCGGTTGGCGGTTGCTTCAGCTTCCTTCAGAGTTTGATGGACTTGAATCGGCGCGTCCACTCAGTTGCCAAAACTCGGGAACCGGTCAGCCACCCGGGGGTCCAAGACATGTGAAGCCTCAGTACTCGGTACATTGTACAGTCGCACAGGGGACGTTCATGTTTGCTTCTCTGGCCCTCGCACCTATCAACGTTGGTGAATTTCGGTGCCACCATTTGGCCGCCTCACACGTCAATTGCCCTTGCGCATTGCTTCTCCGGGCCGGACAGCGGAATTGGCTTTTTATTATTCTGCCTCCCGTCGCCATCTGTTTGACCGACTTTGCTGTGACCTGTGCATCAAACGCACCAGACCAGATGGCATCGGCTTGTCGTAGATTTAACCAGAACGTGTCTTGTTCGTCACTGCACATGACAGGCATGCAATAGTAACGGCCTACATGAGCAGCATCGCGGCGCAAGGGTCGTTCAGTTTCTTGTCCTGTCGTCGGAGCATTCTTCTAGCTTTGCAGGACCAAGACGGTGCACGGAGGAGGAGTACCTGGTAGCTCCAATGAGGGGTCCATCCAAGGTCGGTGCTATTTCGACCAGGGTTGTCGTCTGTGGGCGGGGATCTGGTGAGTGAGTGATGAGAAAAGGCCTTGACCGACCTCCGATTTTCGTCATGGTGCTCGGACATGGAGCGGCACTATCACCGGTGAGTTTGGGACATCGTGATTGCGAGCGTGGCAGAGAGAGGTTGCTTTTTAGCCTGTTTTGCCATTTCCTTGGGGAGGCCGAGCCGGTTGGGGTTGTCGGCTCAGATGGAACAAGCTTCGCGAGTCTGTAGATCTCATGCTGCCCATCTGGCATAGCATGACAGACGGAGGGATACCCTACCCTACTCACGCACCGTTGACCGGGTATGCAAGATGCATAAGTGCCCAGGGCGAATGTGACAGGGCCAGGTTGGGCTGGCTGGCACTCCTGGGGTGCATGTCAATGCACACACAAGAGGCCGGTCCCGGAAGATATGCATAAGTGGATGTACGATGTTCTTCACTGCAGATGACACACATCTAGCCACGAGGCTGACGGTGGCAAGGGGAAATCATGATAAACGCATCCTCGTGTCCAGCTTCTTCGAGGCTGTCCGAGTGGTGATAACACCTGCCTAGCCGCCTCTAGAGCCGCAACACCAGACAGACAATGGGTGACTGAATCTCGAGTCACCGTCCCCACCGGATTAAAGTTAATTCTCCACTCGCCGAGCTCATTGTTACCTTCCGAGTCGAGGGCACCGCCATGCCGCAAGGTTTTCAAACCTCGGCGAGGCAATCCCCATATGATTTTACTCGCAGTCACATCTGACTGCAAAGTTCTATCATACACATGGATAGGGCACATGCTTTAGGACTCTCGGAACACCACGCTTCCTTCACCTGCCCAGGGATTCTTTGTGGCGCACTTCTCCATTGAATTGGGTAATCATAACCACAATGTTGACAGTCTAAAGGGGGCGTATAGACACATCTGGCCCAGCAAAAAAAGAGGCTGGTGTTCTTATATCAAAACCCCCCCGCACCGGGCTGCCCGATCTAAGCGATGACGGAGGACAGAATCTTTGATTCATCCGGGCCAGCAAAACGCCTCGTTCTGTCCAGCCCCTTGTGTTTTTTTTTTTTTTTTTTTTTGGTACATGACGTTGGTTCGTAGGTTCGCAAGCACATGTCGAAAGGCAGACAGGAGATGGCTGAGCCCCATGAGAAAAGAGGCAACATCATTTTTTTTTCCCTGCCAAGACGACACTTCGGCAAAATTCTCCTAGGGATTGAGAACGCCCCAGTAAAACAACGAGAAGGACAGCAAGACGACATCGATATCGACATCGATGTCATCGGTCAAAGGTATCACAGTAAAGCAGATAGATAGATGCAAGTTCCCAGAAGATGCGACGAACCCAATATCGTCGGGTCAAAAGTCGGGAGAATCTAGCATTTCGCATCGCGTCAAGACACGCAGCAACGGGCCAACTGCAAGAGACGTCGATTGCATTTCCAGAAGTTTCCCACGAGCCAGGGCATGTCGGCACCAAGGCCGGGGCGCGCATCGCATTTCCGTGCCACTACAGAGAAGGCGTCTGGGCCAGCGCGTGCAGAAGCTCCGTGGGGACCATGTGCCTAGATGCAAGATTCCGCTGCGACTAAGAATGGGCTAAACCAACCTGGAACGCCTCTATCGTCCGGTCACGGGGGCCCTGGTTGCCAATGTCAAGGGGGAGAGAGAGAGGGAAGGCTGGGAAAGGGAACGACGAGGATGAGCAGGAGTCGAGAACCCTATCACAAGAGCGCAATGTCTCGCAGGCGACGGGTATCGAATCAGACGCGAAGAAGCAAATCTGGAAGCATGTTCCTTGCCCTCAACATGGCGCGCGCGAGAGGCTGGGAGTTCAGTTCTGAACTGGACTAGTTCGATGAGATTTTAATCTTGTGACAATCGGGCAAAAAAGAAATATCACGATACGTAGAAACGTACCTCACAAGGCGTCGTTTGAGGTCGGAAATAAGCGGACCAGTTGGACAAGAGCCACGCTTGATGCTGGGCTTATGCCTGGAATTTAACGCAGGTACCATGCCGAGAGACACAGAAATTTAGGCGGAGGTGGGAAAGACGGGACCTTGCTTGGCTGGCTGGTTGCTTGCTTGCTTGCAATCTCGAATCTCCATCGAGCTGCGGAGGAGGGTTGTTGATAGACGACTTGAGGAGCCTTGAACTGCAGTCATAGATCCGCTGCCCCCACCGCAGCATTTGCTTGCTTCCTTTTGATCGTCTCGAGTCCGCGCCGCCCCCGCAGGCAGGCAGGTCAGAACTGGAGGTAGCTGGCTACCTCGGTAGGTAGTTGTTGAACACTGATGAGCCTTGCCAAACAAAGAGCGTTTTCAAAGCTCGCAAGTCTGTCCTTGAATGGCGCGCCCTCCGGTTCTACCTCGAGACCATGTAAGTATGCGCCGTAGAGAGTAGTAGTCGTGAGCTAGAGCCTAGAGCCTACCTTCTTAGGTAGAGCCGAGGGGTCGGGATCTGAAAGAGGAAGCGGCGTCTGCGCACTGTGACAGGCATCTGGCAAGTACCGGTACCTCGCGCCGAAAGCCCCGATCTCCTCCCGCCTCTAAACTCGACTATCACCGACCCGTGGCAGCTTCAGTCCGCCTCGCCCATCAATCAAACAACACCGAGGCTGCCATTGTCAGTCTCTTTCCCTTCTCAGGGTCCCTCGCAAATTGATCGTTGCACTCTAATCTAGAATTCCCGATCGACGAGGACCCTCGAAGCCACCCCTCCTCTCGCCCCCTCCCAACATCATTCGCCCTCCACCTCCAGGGATTTCCATGTTGGCTCTCTCAGCCGTTGATTGAGCTAGCAAGGATGTGGACCGAGAGCGTTTTTTTCGCAACGCGCCAGGCGATTCGTTGCCGTTGGTTGGCTGACTGACTGCTGACCCTATTTTTCGCCGGACATTCGCACAATCGCACCCAGTCTGACCATCAGCCCAGGCCGATTATCGTTATCAAAATGACCAGGCACCGTCGACTCGACCAACTGGAGCGTCGGTCGGGTCTTGCGTGTCGGGACAGCTTGACAGCTGGCTGCCCCCGACTGGCTGCACCGCGTCGCCCAGCACGTTTCAACGGAGGACACATGTCCAGCCACACTACACGACCCGAGTCCCTCAAAGAAACCTCCTTCTATCCTGGATCTAGGCTTCTTGTCTCACCCGGGGAAAGCAGAGCAATCCACATCTACATACAGAGCACGCGTTGATGGGGTGTCTTGAGCCAAGACAGACCACAACCTGAAGAAAGAAGACCAACCCTGGACGACAATGACAGCCCGGCCCAACCTCCCCGTCTCACTGATATCCATCATAGACTGACAGCCGCCAACGCCCCCGCATTGGCGCCTTGATGCTTTTCATTCCTCTCACCAAACCCTCGTCCCATTGTGGCCGGGCATGCCCGCCTAGCTTGCAATGTCGCATATGGCATAGAGGAGAAGTCTTTGCTTTTTTTCCGGACTCTTGTCGTACCATGTTGTTCTACCTGGCAGCCGCTAGCCCGCAACAGCCCAGGATGCGAAAGGACCCAAGCTTGAGTCCTTAAGGCAAGCAGATAGCCGGACGCCCGAGGAACCCGTGACAGCGGCTAGTTGACCGTCTAGAAGTTCTGATCAACCATGTCGCGGCAGCATACATATGAGGGCGCTCGAAAACGGACTTGGATATGAGCCTCATCTCGTCCCCATGGCATAGCCACCACATTTCTCAGACATCCCATTAACCGACGCGAGGCTGAGCAAACTTTCATCGAGCCGCCTAGTCACTATGCTTAATCAACCCTCTCGCTAGGGTTGCAGAGTCTCCTCCTTTTGACTATTCACAAGCACCAGTCATGCGGCACAACTCTCAGCCTGTGGTCTTTATAGGAATGGTGTTTTCTACTCTAGAGCTGGTCCTTTATTAGACAACGCTACTTCATCTGCGCAGCAATCAGTTGATACCAGAAGCATGGTGCACGAGTCCGAATTAACAAATGCAGTCTGCAAAGATTGTCTCTCCGACACCTTCAACGGCGACGAAGTTTGAGACAATGGTCAGGCTTAGTTGGCCATGTTCCGCTCAAACTTGAACCGAAATCAGCAAACCCGAGACTATCATCGTCATTCATGGCCATGTTGTCAGCCTCGAAACCCTGCACGTGATGGGCAAGGAATTGCTGGTTCAGAGGCTGAGTGGTCGTTTGACGCGCCCTGACTGATAGGTCTCACTCTCCCGCCTTGACTCGACCTGTCTCAGCCCTCTGACAAACAATCCGGATACGAAACGCTTCAATCGTTCTATCTGCCGGCACCCGGACGTCAGTCTGCCTGAGTCTGAACCGCTTTGTGGCGTGATGAATGCATCCTCCCCGTCATCATCCGTGACGCCCTTGCCCATGTTTCTGCAAGCCTCCGGAAAGGCTGAGCTTTCTTTTGCTCATCGATCCAACTTCCCCTCCAGAAGCTCCAGTCCCTGCAGCCGCCCTCTCCCGGTCAACAGGGGTGGCAGGGGGATCATGTTGGCTTGAGCACTCGCATGTTCTGCACAGCGGCTATGTAGTGCATGTCTAGAACATGTCCAATAGGCGTTGCAGAAATGTCGGGAAGAATGAGCATGGGTCCCTGGCTGGGACGTTTCAGCGACCCCAGCCGTCTGCTAGACCAGCGCGCGAGCCATTTACGTCTAAGCCGGCCAACGACTGGGCTGCTTCTGCTTCTCGTGGGGGAATCGTAATGGCCAAGAATTAACGAGCCAAGTCGCCACATTTGCCTCCTAGGGCCTTAGGCCCGTCCACTTCCTGGCACACCGGTGCCCGTTAGCCAGCTCGTGGTGGGGGATCCTGGCGTTAGTCTACCCGTTCGTCTCGCTGTCAGATGCGAGATGGCACAGTGAGAAGAGCGACCAAGGACAGACAGATTCGCTGGGCTGAAGTGCTGACCAACCTGCCCACCCCGGCCGGCCTGGGGGGGATGCTGTTCGGTTTTCGGGCTTGGGCTCCGGCCGAGATGCAACTCGATTTGCACACTTTATCGGGATCCTTCAGGCCTTGTAGCGGGTCGTCAAGATCCGAGGCAATTGTCCTTAACTCCAGGCGTCAGGTTGAACAGGCCATGTGCCAGCAGTTTCCGGTATATCAGATTGACCATCAGGGCGACAATTGCCAGGCCACAAGCCGCGTACCGCCGGGCCGACCTTCTCTCGCCAGGTCTATCGCTTGGTGGTCTGGCTCCTCAAGCTGGCTGATTAGGAGCCATGATGGCACTCTGCTCTGGGCCGGTCACTGGATCTCAATCCAATGAGCGCCCACCACGTCTGCTGGCACACCACCACCATTGCAAGCCCACGACCATCACCACCCCCGTTGACCAGCACGAAAGCTCGATAGACACAAGGTCATCAGATTCGCCTAACCCTACTGACCCATGGACCCTTTTGTCTATTTTTGTCCGTTATCAACTCGTTCGGGTCTTGAATTCCAGTAGGCGGCTGGACTGGTTCCCAGGAGAAGCTTTTAAGTTTTTCCGGCGTCAGCCAACAATAATTCATGTGTACAGCTTTCAAGGAAAATAAATCACGATGGAGACTATCAGTAAGAAAAAGCCCCATCTGCGGGTAACGGTCCGCTTCGCAGGGAAAGGCTCTGCCTGCGGTTTGGCGAGGAATGATTTCGCTGACACGGTGCGGCGTCCAGCTGTGAATAGAGAGAGCAGTCACATTTTGGACAGCTCCCGGGATATTTCGCCCAGTGCCCTGCAACGGTGCCATCCATAACCCCGGCCTCCCGAGCTCGGGGCTTTGTCCACATACTGCCGCTGCGCTTCTCAATCCCCAGATGCGATCTGGCAGCGCTTAGTGCGCTCCTGTGCTTTGCCCTCCAGCCGGGTCTGTTTGGAGATCTTACCTGTGCTTGCATACGCATCAAGCTCTATGCTACGTGCCTGCCTCAACATCTCGATTGAGCTCTTGACAATACTCTCGGGTTCCTCCCTGATCACTCCTGATTCACGTTGAGAAAGAAAGAAAAAAAGCATCAGGATGTCGTCGATTCTCCGCGCCCCGATGAGCGCCCTTTGAGGCCTAGTGCCACTCTCACCGCTACTCTCTCGCCCAAATGTACCTCCAAGTGTGAGAGAGGTACCAGGCTTAGAACAACACCCTCCCTTGCATTGCTAGACAGGGGTGGCCTGCATAAGAGCGGCCATGATAACGGCACCGCTTCCCTGCCAGCTCACAATGGTGGCCCCCCGCCCGGCCACGACGAAACAGATCTTGAGGGGAGCAGCCAACGAAAGCCACCGGCGGGTGCGTCGCTCCCTGTCAGCATGCTGGGAGCTAGACGGGTAGGTAGCATATACTCCGCATTGGCTAGTGAGGATCCACGACGGCATCAGTGAAGAAACAGACACGAAAAAAGGCGACTGTGCGACCCAGGCTGTCCTCATCGAGATATTGCAGGATCGCATCATGATGATTACGAGCGACAGATGAGGTGCTACGGCTTATCAAGGCCGGACCCACATTACAATCTCAGAGATTCGAAGCGAAGGGCCTCCATCTAGTTCCAACATATCGGGTTATAGAGAGAGAGCACGTACAGCAACAGCAGGCTGTGGATTTGGGGATCTAGCCGTTGACCTTTTACATTAGCCTTCCCGCGCAACACACAGCGGGGTGTAGGAGGGATGGGGGACGACATGGTTATCCACCTGCCAACTAATGTACGAGGAGCCCTCATGCGTGCGTGCATGCAGGACAACCGTGGTTATGTACGAATATGTACACTGATGAGACGCGGGAGAGGCCCTTTGGCCAGCCATACGACCTATCTGCTCGAAACACATGCTCGAATTTGGGGGTGGTCAAGTACCTCAGGATATATCTGCTGACATTTCTGACAGCAGCCTGGTACTCACCAGGGGATCGGGCGTGAATGACAGGGGAGAGAGCTGCATCGATAACAGAAGAGATGGCTAACAAGATAGAAATGGAAGGAGGGCGTTTAATGAAGCATACGGCCGCATCCTGATCATGTGTATCCATCTGCCAGGGCCGCAATGAAGAAGGGGACTGCAGACATGTACTGTACGGGCTCCGGCTGCCCCTTGGGCCCTGATCAAGGATGCTGCTACCCGCGATGCAAAGTCTCACTCCACAGCAGAATCGCGGCAGTCAATTGTATGTTTATGTCCGGTCAAGGGAGCTTCGATAGGTCCAGAAGGCGTATGGGCGGGATGTGGGCTGCAGGTATGATCCGCATATGTGCAGGTAGAGGTGGTGCTAGAACACCTGGTTTCCTGGAGAAGGGGAGGGAAAGCCTGGAGAGAGAAGCCGGGAGGGAGCTGGGGGATTGGTGGCAATGGAGCTTTGTCAGAGGGCAATTGTCGCGAACGCCTCATCCTGGTGTGGTGTCAGCTCCCGCCATCCTGGTCGGACGGCGGGCAAAACATGGCAGAGGAGCGAGCTGGGTCTCGAGCGCTGGGGGCGAAGTCCGAGATGGGGTTAAGGGGAGATCGGCCGGGAAGGGACGCATTTTGCGCTCGGCTCGGGGTCGGCGATCAAAAGCTGATGGGTTCCGGGTGCTGCTTGGAAGAGAGGGAGGGGCTGGCTTGGACCTGGGTAGGATATGGCGAGGATGAAGGGGGAGAGAAGAGGAATCGCTAGGATGACGAACGGAAGTTCTCCAGCTGACAGACACGGACCGTAGGGTGGTTGTGAAAGACGACGAATTGGGGACGTTGAAGGAGGAGAAAGAGGGAGGTCAGATGGACGAGGAACGGACCGTGGCATGCTACAGGGGACACGGCAATGGTGCATCATTCTGACTTGACGTATGTGTTGCTTTTTGAGACTGTTGCTGTTGGTTGTTGGCGGGCTGACTTGCAACTCAGGGACCCCGTGTATTGCGTGAACCATGACGGGCAGAATATTCAACAATCCATGCCGGCAGCGATTCCCTAATGCAGGTTCGAAAGGGGAATAAGCAAGCTTGGGGTGCCAGACATTTGGAGGCGGGTAATTGTTCATGAATTGGGGCAGTTTGACGGGGAAGCCAAGGGAAGGCAAGGTTGACTGTCTCAACGTCAATCGAGATGGATGACAACTGAGGTTGGTTTATTGAGTGGGCATGGCCATAGGCGGCTACGCCCGCACCGAGACAGGGAGAGAGAGAGACAGACAGATGCTGCGATCGGGGGGAGGGGTTGCCACGCGCCGTGACGCGATGCGATGCGATGCTATGCTATGCCATGCCATGCCATTATGCCGCGCCATGCTATGCCCCATGCCAGTCACTGCAATGGCCAGCCGGCGACAACGACTGTGCCATGTTCTAGCCGCGTGGAGGTGCCTGTCTTGAAGTCTATCTGCGCGAGGGCCGAAACAGACAGGCAGAGCAAAGCAAGCAAGCAACGGACAGGCCCAGCAAGGCAAGGTGAGGCAAATGTAGGCATGTGCGAGGCTTGTATGCCGGTACGTAAATCAGCCCTGCGCTGCTCGGATGATGATGCGCATCACGATTGCAGCCGGTAGCTTTGCATGCATCTGGCGACAGAGTGGATAGTCGGGACCAGGGCAGCAATTGGAGACTGTTGATGTGAGAGATCTCGCTTGCAAGTGACTACGGTGACACAGACCAGGTTTGGACACGGCCAATCTGCTGTCTGGTTGGTTGTCAAGACCAAGAGTGTGGCTGTAACTCTGGAACTCTGATCCTCCGGCGTAGATCAGGCTCAGTCATCGGGTGATTTCGATGTGACGAGTTGCGAGCCGAGAAGCTACGAAGTGAGAGACGAAACGACATGAGTGGTCCGCCGATCATGAGGCTGTAATGATGGCTGGCTTCCCATGTCATGCAAGGCACATGACGAGAGCAGGGCATAGTCTATCATGAGTTGTCAATGGCCTACCCTAGATAGACAAGATAGTATGTGATGGGAAGGCAGGTAGTCACTTGGAAAGAGAAGGAGCAACCGCGAAATAGACTCCCTCTCATGTGACCGCGCGTCTGACGTTGGAGGGGCAATTGCACGAGTCAACGACTGTCTCGCTCGCACGCGCCAATGCCAGGCCAGCGCCAACGCGGGGCGTCATGACGGACAAAGAACATGAAAATGTCGATGGAGTCTTGCTGACCGTGCGAGGGAAACCCCCAACTCTGCTGTAGCACGACAGCCGGCTTGATCAAGGACATCTCACGAGACGGCATATATATAACAGCAGCAGCAGCAACAACAACAACAACAACAACAACACCACCACCACCAGCGGTTCTCGAGAACCACAGGTGAATCACACTATTTTCATTCATCATAAACATCCCTTCTCGTCGGAAAACACCCCAACAGGATCATGCCACCTCCATCCAAACCCCCCATCACCAAGGCCGCCGATCCTCTCCATGGAGCCAGCTTCGACCCTTGGAACTCGTCGTCGACGGGCCACCAGCGCCCAGAGAATCGTCCCGGCACCGGTTGGCGACAGTCCCGTAACCGCAAGCTCAACAGCCAGTTTCGAGGGGGCTCGTCTGGCGGTGAGAGGCTGAGTGACACCTGGGGCGCCGGCTCCGAGGACTTTGACGAGAAGCGCAACGCCATCGTCCCCAAGGCCGCCAAGGAGCGTGCGCAGCGGAGCGTGAGGGACATGCTCGTCCAGCCGGGCAAGATGCGCGAGAGCTTAGCCGGCAGAGAAGAAGCCAAGGGCGACCAGCACCTTGCGGAAGAGGGACCCGAGGGAGGCAGGACACTCATGGGACATGATGCCCTAACCGAGAAGCGAAGACTGGAGGACGACGCGCGGGACGCCGAGAAGGCTTCACGAGGCATATTTGATGGCGTCGTCGTATACGTCAACGGGAGCACGTTTCCTCTCATCTCGGACCACAAGTTAAAGCACGTGCTCACAGAGCACGGAGGCCAGATGTCACTTCACCTTGGCCGCCGCCGGGTCACGCACGTTATCCTGGGAAGGCCAGCGGGAGGGGGGAGTGGACACATAGGTGCCGGAGGAGGACTCGCTGGGGGGAAGCTGGAGAAGGAGATACGCAAGACGGGAGGCTGCGGAGTCAAGTTTGTTGGTGCTGAATGGTATGTGCTACCCCCTTGATGCCATGCTGTGAGTTGTCCGTGGACCCCTCAAAACCTCGAGCAATACCCATTCACATCTAGGTGAATCATTAACACGGTTGCCAGGGTTCTCGAAAGCCTCAAGGCTGGCAAGCGACTTCCCGAGGCACGCTTCTTCAACATGAAAGTAGCCCCCAAAGCTCAAGGGAGTGTCTACGGACTGTTTTCCAAGCAATCGACCCAACAACAATCATCCAAGGAATGACCTGCTCGCTTATTAATAAGGGAATCTGGGTTTCTACTACAAAGACGAACGGCTTCTGCCAAGAGGAGTCTGGGAATCTTGTCTACGACATCGGGCGGTATCTTGACTATTATCATCACGACATTGCATTTGCATTTGGGCGGGTACTCGAGGGGTCTTCATCATGAATGGACGGTAGCATGCTGCATGTATACGGAGTTTGTCGACTTACACCCAGCGACATAGAACCCGTAAGTTGATATTGTCCTCGCGGACAAAGGAGTGTTACTTTGTGACTATCTTGAGACTGTGATTGTCTCCTTTCATCAATGTGATGCGCAGCCTCAAGGCGAGGAGAACGTAGACAGTGATTGTAGAGCATGTTGTTGATATGGATACGGCCGGCCAGTTGGATATAACTTTCAAAGTCATGGAAGCGTGGTTTCTTTGTTATTGCCAAGTTGGATGAAACCGGAAGGTAATCAGTGAAAGCTTAGATGTATGTTACCATGAACGCTTGCAATCCGTCATACATGCACAAAACAGCCAAAGTCTGACTATCAGACTGTTCGTATAGAGCATAACTACAATCATCTGTCATGGGTTATCCGTTGCTGTAAATTAGATAGTTCCTTATTTATATACCAAGTGGACGATGCAAGCTCGCAAAAGAGAGCAGAAGAGTCAGATAGCCAACGGAAATTAGTTGCTTAATAAGATTGTGCCAGCAACTGCGGTAACAAAAACATTGACAAAGGGTTGTTAACCCAGATTGCTGTGACATAGGGTCTGGTCCAGTTGACAAAATGCCTGGTTGACTTATTCAAAGGAGACAATTTCCCAGCCTCAAAACACAGCGCTATACAAAGAAAAACTGGCCGAAATATGTCCTCCAAACGAATTGTCCTACCCACGCATCGAACTTCGTCCATTAGGCGCGGCATAAACCCAATCTCACCAAAACCTCGCCTGAAGGTTCCATCTGGTTACAGGCGAGCTTTGATCATGCCATCCACGTCCCCGTGCTTAGCTCCCATCTTCTGGAAATACTCGCCAACCTTTGCTCGAGCCACCTCAATGGTTGACGTATCCTCAATTGTGCTGGGCACCGTGACCTCCTTTGCGAGTTCACCGTGAACTGCGTTCTCGACCATTTCCCTCAGTACACGACGAAGTGTCTTGCCTGACCTCGTCTTCGGAATCATGCCCTTGCCCTGGATAATACCACCCAATGACGCGATCGCTCCGACTTGTCCACGCACCAGCTTCTGGATCTCGCTGGCAAATTTCTGGTCTGGAACCGCTGAATCCGGATGATCCCGCACCGACAGTGTTACAAAGGCAAACGGGAGTTGCCCTTTAAGAGAATCAGGGATACCGACAACACACGATTCAGCAACAAGAGGATGCGATGCAATGGCTTGCTCGATGGATCCTGAATGATTATAAGCTGGTGTCTCATCTCAAGAGAAGAAAACTGACCACTGGATAGGCGATGCGCGCTCACATTTAGCACATCATCATTCCGTGCCATAACATGTATATAGCCCTGCTGGTCGATCCAACCCGAGTCACCGGTATCGAGCCACTTGCCTTGGAACCTCTTCAAGTAGCCCTTCCAAAAGCGTTCCTCGTCCTGCCAGAGGGTGCGGAAGCCAGTAGGAGCCAGGGGCATCGCTAGGACAATGTTGCCCATGCAGCCTCTCTCCACCTCAATGCCTGCTTCGTCGACGATACGAACATCAAAGCCCGGCATAGCCTTACCGGCGCTACCGGCCTTGAGGTGGGGCGGAGGATGACCACGAACGTCCGTCTTCCGGTGCTTGCCGGCGTGGGGCACAAGGGCACGCCCGGTGATAGGTGAACCGACCTCGGTCGACCACCAGTTGTCAATAACGTGAGAGTTATACGCACAATACTTGGTCATGAGCTGTTGGTACATCTCAACCAGTGTAGGCTCAGACCGTTCTCCTGCAAGAAAAAGACCCTTGAGGGTTTTGAGGCCACCTCGCTTCCCGTAATCCGTAAAGAAGTGGTTGTCCGGATCGTCACGCTTGATAGCACGGAGGGCGGTGGGCGCGGTGAACATGGTGTTGACTTTGTACTCTTCAACAATGCGCCAGAATGCCGATGCATCGGGAGTTCCGATAGGTTTACCCTCATAAAGGACGGTTGCAGCGCCTGTCAAGAGAGGGCCGTACACGATATAGGAGTGGCCGACAATCCAGCCAATGTCTGAAGCAGTGAAGGACACACAACCGGGTCCATGAATGTTAAAGAGGTAGCTGATGGAGAGGTGAAGGCCTACAGCATGCCCGCCAGCGTCACGCAATACACCCTTAGGGGCCCCGGTGGTGCCGGACGTGTGGATGATATAGACAGGGTCGGTGCTCTTAACGGGGACACATTCCGCCTTGACCCCGCGGGAATGCGCACTGCTGACTAGATTCTGCCAATTGAGCTGACCTGCTTTGCGGTTGATATTCCATTGGAGTTGGTCTCGTTGCCAGACAAGGACCTTGAGGGTTTTGTGAGTAGACAGACCAATGGCCTCTTCAACCAAAGGCTTGTAAGCAATTGGAGGCTTGTTGCCGTCAATACCACATGAGGCAGTCAGGATGGCGACGGGCCTGCAGGAATCAATGCGTTGGGCCAATGCATTGGGGGCAAACCCACCAAATACAATGGAGTGGATGGCACCGAGTCGGTTGCTGGCAAGAATACCTATCACTGCGGAGGGGATCATGGGCACTGTTTACAATGTCAGGTATCAAGACCTGTGCAGCTGGGGCATATCTGGATACACTTACTGTAAAGCATGACCACATCACCCTTCTTTACACCCTGTTCCCTAAGGACACCGGCGAGAGTCTCGACCTCGTGGAGGAGCTGGCGGTAAGTGTACTTCTCCTTGGTGTTTGTGACGGGGCTGTCGAAGTAAATGGCAATAGAGTCACCGTGGCCATCCAAAACATGACGATCAACGCAGTTGTAACAGGTTGAGATCTCGCCGTCTGGGAACCACTCCCAGCTGTCATGAGTGATGCCATTTTTGAGCGTCTTCTGTGTCAATTGAATGGTGGAGGAGAAAGGCTTGTGCCAGTGAAGATGCTCTGCCTGGTGACGCCAGAAGTCATCTCGGTTAGCAAGACTTTGTTGGAGCACCTCGTCTTGGACGTGGTGGTCGTTGTTATCGCCCGGCATGATTGGTGTCTGTCTCTGGGACTGGTGCTCCCTTTCTGTTTGCAGCTCTTTCTGTGTGTAGAGCGAGTATCTCCGGGCCTTGGTATAGGGAAGGGGGTGTCTAGACGACGAAGACGTTGAGTGACGATGAGAAGTACGATGTGGAAGAGAGACTGAAGCTCTATGGGGGCGGACGAGTGTGACAAATTCTTGGAGGGCTTGCCTCGGATTCCACGGCATCAGATTGCACGAGAAGCGTCCTGTGAAGCCCCTTTGACGAGCTATAGACGGCTAAGCCTGGTGGAGGATATCCTCGGCTATGGTCCCGTCTGGTGAAGGTGTCGAGGTCCAGGTTGAAGGAGACAGGAGTGGGCATTGAGCGGCGAGCTAGCATGGAGTTGTTGAAGAGCTAACGGGCTGACGGCTGACATCCAGTGTTCTTTCCTCGTGTCTTTGTGTTACTGCGGCGCCTTGTGCGCACCTTCCGTGCACACAGGCGGCAGCTCTAGTAACCCGGGGAAGGAGCAAGTGGCTGCTCCCCCGCATTCCACCATCCCTTCCCTTCATTGGGACCAGCTTGTCGACTTCCCCTTTGTCCGGTAAGCTTTGCCGATTCCCGTCGGTTCCAGTCGGGGGCCAGTCCGGGCCATTGCGTCCCAAGGTGCCTAGTTGTGTCGATAGTATGTATACAGGGCAATTTAGACTGTAAGAAACTGGTCCGCCGTGCCGATTGTTTTACGGTGATAATCCGGGCATTCGGCATTCTGGTACTTGTCCCTGGCTAGCGTATGCGACAACCAGATGGCGTGTTGTGATTGACTAAGAGATTTGTGAATATTTGATGTTTGTTGAATATTTTGTTCCTCTGCGAAAAAGGAACCCCTTTTGGCGTTTCTTGTTCCTGCCAATTCCCGTGGATGCGAACGTGGACGTGCGTCGGCTCAACTGCCGAACAACCCCGGACTTGGGTTGGGTTCCCTTCCGGCCGTGCGACTGCAACACTACCGCAACCACTTGGGATTGTATTGTCGAGCATAATTCAAGAAACAAGACGGTTGGCACGTCATTCCACTTGGACGTTTTCAGCCCGGATGAAATCGGAGACTTGGGATTTGGATGCGTGTGTTTCAATTGAGTATTCTGTCGGCATTTAGGTTCTCTTCAATGTAGTCGAGCTCATATTCCGCTGACTTCCCATCGGACGACAGGCGCACCCATGTCATGGATACCTCGGTTTCGCATCCCAAAGTATGGATGAATGGTAAGCGCGAGTGCAGAGAGCTCACCGAGACATGGAGCAAGAAACCGCAGTTGTCGGGAGAGATTTAGGGCAGACGGTCTCGATCCGAGGTCTAACACATGATGTCTGTAGAGTGCACGGGTAGTGATCGCCGTTCGACTCCAGGGTAGGTCAAATGCGAATTGACAGGGTGAAATAATGTTGAACTTCTACTTATTAACTATGGTCAAGGAACTTGAAAGGAAAATTAAGGCCAGAACAAACCCTAGAGCTTTATTATGACACTGGTCCTTTCTCTTCTGGAGATTTCCATCTTCCCCAAAGATATGGTTAAGAGCTACGGAAAGAGGATACCTGGTCTAGTCTGTCGTTTTATTTCACCATGTAGACTGAGAGCCTCAAGAGCCGTTGACGGACCGGCATAAACTTTATTAGTCATGTATGTGTTGGCATATCCAGGCGGCTCGAGTGGATGATATGGGAACATGTCCTGTCAGGGTTTCAAGTTGATCATCTGTAACAAGAACTTGGTGATATTCGGATGTCGCATGTTACATTAACTGACCTCGTGGGTTTCAGGGTCCACGGTGACCTTGTCCCCGCCCAGCGCCGCTCTCCGTCCAAGACCTGGCTTACACATCATACAACCACATCCCTTCTCTCCCCGCCTGCGGCTCGACCAAGACAAACTCACCACGGCATCATCTGATGCCTAGCTCTCGCATCCTATCGCGCCAAATATGATGACCAACCTCACGAGGGTTAGAATTAACCCCTGGTCAGTAACCTAACCAGCTTAGGAACTTGTCGCTTCAACACGGCCTGAGCGTAATAAGGAGCTTGCCCGCAAGCATAAGAACCCTGTTGTGTATGCTGTAAGCTTCTCGTAGGCGATAACACCGTCACCGCAATTTCGCTTAGCAAAACCCGCTGTCTCGACGCCCCCGACGCCGCTCCCAGCGCCCGTCCCACAGGCTGGCCGCCACGATTTGACCGTCGACGCCTCCTTTGCCCAGTAGGGAAATGCTAGCGCATCGCCCGGTTGGTGATGGCGCTGATAGCAACGCCGGTCCGAAAAGAGCCTGACCCTGCAACTTCACAACTGAGGAGACCTGGAAATCAAGGACCGGACGGCAGCTTAGTCGCCCTGTGCCTTGCAACCTGGTGTGACATGAATGAGAGGTGTGGCAGAGTTGAGCTGGCAAGCGCTCAAGAGTTGCAGTCATGCGCAGTTGAGCAGACATCCGCTGCAACGACAAGGCTGTATCACCGCAAGGTCGAAAAGAACCCTGGTCAACATGGGCCAATGGACACACTAGCCAGTCGCGTGCGGGTGAAAGTGTGCCAGCCAGCGCCCAGCAGCCTGGTCAATGGTCCAGCAAACAAAAACAAACAAGTCCCCTTTGTCTCGGCGCCCATGTGTCGGCTGCAACGCCCAAGACAACGGCGTCTCAAACCAAACAGGTGAAAAACGGATATCAACGTCACATGAGGCAAACCAGACAGTAAAGATTGTGGAAAGTTCGCCGGACCAAAACTGGCCTCTCAGCAATGCTTGCTTTGCCTTGACTATGATACATAAATCCCCCAGGCTCGCAACAACACTGAACTACTTTACAAGAGACCATAAACACGCCCAGCTGTAGGGGGGTGAGTCCCTCCGACTCCTCGACCGGCACACAATTGAGAGGAGTCAAGAGGGTCCCCCAAAAATATGTATCGAGAACAAAAAAGAAAACGGGACCTGGTGCGAGAACATGATTCGAGGTTGGTAATGCGTCTCTTGAATTCTGATCAAAGCAGAAATGAGAACGACTCGCAAGTGATCCAAGACACAATCGTCCCATTTGATGCTTCATGGCAAATAAAACACATTATATTCCCAGCCTCGAAAGAGACCTCACACACAGGGAATATGCGAGTTCCTTCCGAACACCGAGACAAAGCTCATATACATGATGTCTCTATCCTGCAAAGCGTGGCCATCATTAGACAAAGACTCCATAGAGCTGTGCAGAAGTATACCGGTTCTCCGTATCGTATGTTCGTATCCAAAGTCTATACATTCCCTGACAATCGCTTGCATCCCCTTTGAAATAAACCAACACTAACCCTCCACATCGCTTCACCAGAGCCAGACCGAGGCCTGACCAAGGTTACCACGTAAATTAGATATTACCGCACATAGAAAATCGTAGGCAGGACGTGGACGACGAGGCGTGCTAGATGCTGATTTACAGGAAAGCAGCAAGACCGACGACGGCAGCGAGGCCGGCACCGGAGAGAGCAGCGACCTTGCCGGCGCCGGCGGTGGGGACCTCGGAGGGAGCGCTGCCAGTGGGAGTGGCAGCAGGGCCAGAGGGGTATCCAGGCTTGCCGGGGTTCTCAGATCCGGGCTGGCTGGGCTTGCCAGTGGGGTGGACAGGGACCATAGTAGAGTTACCACCGTGGGCGGGGGGAGGAGCAGGGCTGGAGTTGCTGTTAGCACGATGATCGATGATAGATGAGGCTCAAAACTTACCAGTCGTGGCAGACGACGGCGGAGGTGGTGATCACGGGCTTGCTGATGGTGCAAGGGCAGTCGGTGATGGTCAGGGTGGTGGCCTCAGTGACAGTGTAGGTCTTGCCGCCGTGGGTGATCTCAGTAGGGCCGGGGCAGTAGGTGGTGTAAGCAGTGACAACCTCGGTGGTGTAGGTCACGTTGCTCTTGGCGTGGGCAGCGACGCCGGCGGCGAAAGCGAGGGCAGCAGCGAACTTCATTTTGACTGAGGGTGGTGGATATTAAGGTAACTCGAAAGTTGTAGTTGTAGAGGTTGAGGGTGCTGTAACGAATGAAATTGACTAAAAGTCAAGGTTGAATAGCGAGTGTAAGTGTGCGGGTGAGGAGGAAAGAAAGAATCTGTCTCACGAGCTTGGAGGACTCGAACTTTATACCAAACGGACGAGCTACGAAGAGCGGGATAAGGAGGGTCGTTGATGGGATGGCAACGGGGGGTGGTGCATCTCGCTGGTGTGTGGTGGAGGGGTGGAG